>BOPN01000739.1:395344-400344 GCA_017312705.2 Penaeus japonicus | reverse complement strand
GGTGGAAAACGCTCGTGCCAACGCCGATTGCTATCGGTGACCTTTGCCGGTGTTGGAGAGGCTCCGGCCCAGACTGTTTCTGGTCAGGTTGTAGAGCGTGTGGACAAGCTGTTCGCCGATATCCAGATCAACTTGGAAAACCTTTGTGCCTCGAACATCGCCAGCTACCAAGCAAACTCTGGTCATGACGTACTTGAAAGCAAACTGGACGGCAATGACAGAAGGACGTCTACAGCGCCGGCTTCAGAAGGTTTTTTATAACTTGGGAGAAACCATGTCCTCCAACGTCAAGGTGATCAATAAGTCCATCCAGGATATGAGGAATGCCTGATTTTCAGTGTGATGCCTAATAGATTTAGTTAAGAGTGTATGGAGAGACACAAGAGGTTGCTGCACTGTAGACTTTGTATTTCTTGTCCTGTATTATGAGGAAATGATTTTTTTTTTTTTCAGAGGACATAATTGCCTTGTACATCAAGCTAAGCATTTTATACCCTCTAATGATAAAGGTAATAATAATGATGATAAAAATAATGATTATGATAATGATAATCATTAATGATAATATTGATAGTAATAATAATGATAATGATAGTGGCAATGATGATTAAGACAATGATAATAGCAATAATGATATTGATAAAAATGATATCAAGTAATATGATAACGACAACAATGATGGTAGTAATAATAGTATTGGAAACAATAACATTGATATTGATAATGATAATTCTAAAGCACTTTTCGAAAAAAAAGATAAAAATGTACTGATTCTAGTAAAATCCAATTATACCACATAGGATATTTTTCCTTTTATATTATAGAATTAGTGCCAAGAATATATAAAAGGTCTTTTTATAAGCATCTCTTTAGCTGAAGAAGAGGTAATATTTGGTTCTTCATTCCCTGGTTGTTGGTTTCAGCAGCAACGAGGTGGGTGAGGTGTTACACCCCACTGGTCGTAGAGCACATTCACCACTAAGATTCCCCTTAAGGGTACCACGAAAGAGTGAGCTACATGTCAATCGGCCCACTGCCATAAATGGAATACCAAAAACGATAAAGCGTTTAGAACACAAAAAGAAAATAGATTGGTAATACGACATTCAGAAATAACTTAGAAACACGTATGTGAGGTATATTATTTGATAAGATAGAACCTAAATCTTTGAATTCTAATAATCTTTTTTTTTTCTATGATCAGCTGAGACTATTGCTAGAATAAGCTTAGCAACAGTCCTGTTGTTCGAACGAGGTAAGATGATTTAAGCAACAGTCAGGCCATGTTTGGCAAAATTATTCTTTCAATCCAGACAAGGGAAAAACATTACCCTGATCATGGTTGAAAAAAGGGCTATTCGAAATCAAGGGCGAACTTGACTAAAATTGATCATATATTAGTTGCTGTTAGTATTCTGAAAACCGTTGTATCTAACGTTATGATAATCCAGTATTTATCTATCTCTCTATATGTATATACATAAATGAATATATATGTATATAGATTTGAATAAATGTATATATTGATATGTATTCACACACACACACACATATGGTTTATCCGCATAATTGATGCTGCCGCGACCTTGGACAGTTTAAATCTCCCCGACGCGGTGTTCATATTTTCTGTCGTCGCGATGTATGCAGCTTCCATAACTTTACGCCTTTGCTTTTGCAATCCTTTGCTTACGATTTTCGCTTCCTTCCAATCTGGTAGATGTCCCGCCTCATCTACGTGTGCCACCATGGCGTTGGAAGTCCTGTGGTGACGGATGTCTGCTCGGTGCTCGGTCATCCTGGTGTCGAAACCACGTCCTGTTTCGCCGTAATACGCTTTTTCGCATGTACTGCAGGGGATACAGTAAACGGCACTGTCGGGGTTGTTTGTGAGCGGTTTCGTAGTGGTCCTCCTGCCAAATCTTATCTTTACGCCGGACGTGTTTGCTATGTTCACGTTGGTACTGAAGTACCTGCTGATAATTCCGAGATATTACACTGAGGCAATTACAAACCTGAGGGTGCCAATGATCATTGCTCCGTCGCGATGTTCGCTTTCTGAGGTTTAGCAAGAAACCTCTAAACGGGTGTTTTACAAAGAGTCTAATAAGGTATTTCATTTCATCCTCTAAGAATCAGGCCGCAACTTAGTGCCCTTAGGAAGAAACCTATGACTACCCTGACTTTGTTTTACTGCTGTGGGCGGAGTAGTAATGGATATAATCATCTTTATTAGTCAGCTTTACAGAGAAACGCAGGCCGTCGTCGTCACGATGGATCAGAGTGTCTAGGAAGGGTAGCTTGGACATTCTTCTTCCTCTACGGTAAATTGAATTTTGTCGCATGGTGCTGAAGAGCATCAGTTTTATAAGCATGTCTCTGGGATTGACGACCAGAACATCATCTACGTAGCGTAGCCATGTTGAGTGCCTGCCAATTATGTCTCTGTAGTGGTCTTTTTCCAGAGTTTCCATGAAGATGCAGGCCAGAACCGCGCTAAATAGAACCCATAGCTAGACCACTGGTTTGTCGGTATTCTTCTCCTGCAAATTCGAAGGACCCAAAATTCACGCACAGCTTCACGAGTCGTATAAAGTCACGCTGAAGAGAGAAGCGACTCATCATCCATGGTGCTGGATCACCTTCTGCTGCTTGTATCGCACCATCCGTGGGAACATTGGTGAATAGGGCTTTGACATCGAAACTCGCCAACTTTTTGTTCTTATATCCAAGATTCTGAAGACGTTTGATGAGGTCGTCAGAGTTCTTCAGGTGGGAATCACTGATGACTCCCTTAGTTACAGAGGTCTGGCCAGACACTTAGCCAGACGATGAGGAAAGGCCACGGCAGAAGTGATCGGTCTCATCGGTACACCTGGCTTGTGTATTCGGAGACCTCTCATGGAAGGGGTACGGGGGCCTCCTCCAGGAGACAGCGATGTTTTCCCGGGCGGGGAGTGCAGAAGCATATCTCTTGGCCTTCTTGAAGACGGCACCTTCCTTCTTGGCATCCCCTCTCGCTACCTTTCTGTAAACAGAAGCATCGGACAGTAAATCGTCTATTTTTACATTGTCACTATTATCCATAACAACACATCACCTTAGTTTTTCAGCCTATGAGATGATAAACATCTGTACCGAGACCTTTCAGGGACCGCGATGTATTTCCGCGGACCAGGGGATTTTGTGATGTTTCAGCCATACAGCATGGGGTAATCCCTTGAATGAATCCTTTTTCCAAGTCACTGTCCGTCCAACGGTTGTTCGAGATTACGTAGTCGATTAAATCCAGCTGTCCTGCCTGGTGCTGAATTTAAGACCGAGAGATAATGCTTCGGTCTGCGTAAGACGTCTGCTTGATAAGTTCCGTAACAGGTCATTTCGTCCAGATTTCGTCCATCTGCTCTTGTTGCATACTCGTTGTAATTTCGCCTTGTGTTTGGCTCGTTGAGCTTGGTCTTCTTGTTGTAGTTGAAGAACCAACTCGAGCTCGTTCCGGAGTTCGTAGAAACGGTGTTGAAGAGTCCTGATGGCCTCCACAAGGAAGGCCCGAGCGGGCGGGAACGGATGCCGCTCGATTTAACGGTTTGGAGTTGAAGGTGGCAGTACTTGCTCAGCCAAGCAGTCCATCAGGAAACAACGTCGATTCTTGACACTCTGGATCTTGCGTCTTGCGTGAAGAAAACTTGGAGGTGTAATCACCGTATACCATATCATGTGGATGATGAACGAGTTCAAGAAGACAACAAACAGTATGAATGAGACTGAATATTGCAAAAGCAAAGGCGTAAAGTTATGGAAGCTGCATACATCGCGACGACAGAAAATATGAACACCGCGTCGGGGAGATTTAAACTGTCCAAGGTCGCGGCAGCATCAATTATGTGGATAAACCATACACAGGTCAGGAGAGTCAGCTGAACCATCAGCTCTCATTTGATATAAATATTCGTTCTATGTTTTCACTTGTTATGTATTTTTGAGAAAGACCTCCGTCGAAACGCGTCAAATACATCTCTTGCGTGTTTTAGATATTCAGTCTCATTCATACCTTTCTTTTACATTAGTCGCTATGAACTCTGTTCATATATATATATGTATATATATATATATATATATATATATACATATATATATACATATATATAATTATATATATATATACATACATACATATATATGTATACATATATATATATATATATATATATATATATATATATATATACATATATATATATATATATATATATATATATACATATATATACATATATATATATGTATATACATACACAAACGCATACAAACACATGCGCACCACTTACCCCTATAAAGCTTGTTTTCAGAATATTTGAAAAGAGAACATCCTAACTGTCAATTTCTGTTCCTCTTTTACACCATAGCAATATATTGTTTTTATAGAAGATATATCTGAAATGTTCCTGTGCGTGTCAAGTCAGAAACAATACTATTTCAAAAATTCTTTGTATTTGAAATTCCTGTCAAAGCAATAGCGGAATAATCGTTTTGTAATTACATCTTTAGAAGTACGCAATTCTTTGGATGCTATATATATATACACTTACATATATACACAATATATAAATATATATATACATATATATATATACATATTTATATATGAATATACATATGTATATACAATATACATATACATATATTTTGATACTATGCATATAAACACACAACTACACACACACACATATATGTATATGTATAATCTGTGTTTTAAATTTATATGTCTGTTCTTACATTATACTGAAATAGGTGCATAAAAGGAAATAAGGCAATGTAATAAGCAAACGGGTTAAAATGCATAAACATTTAATAGAGATTGAGTGTACATCATCGAGACAGGTAAGAGAAGCGTTTTTTGGCCAAAGTTGAAGATGAAAAATGCGTACTAAGTCATTATCTTATCCGAAGAAGAACCAGCCGAAGGTGACGGTGCTGCCTGTGGGAAGAGTGAGCGTGGTGGT
>BOPN01000739.1:387844-390344 GCA_017312705.2 Penaeus japonicus | reverse complement strand
CAGCAATAACGGAATATAAATATGACGGGTAGAGAGCCCTGGAGACATTCGACCGGATCAGAAGGTGAGTCCACTTGCGAAATGGAAGTGTTTATACTAGTTATCACCATTTTTACTCTTATTTTTTCTTCTTAATCGTGCAACGATATTTCATCAGAAGTAAACATGTTGAGGATAGTGAGCCTGGCAGTGACTCTGGCCGTGGTTGTGGCACGACCCAACCAGTGGGACGACCAGCTAGGACTCTTCCCTGCCGACGGCACTGACTCTCAGCCCATCTTGCCTCGCGCCGTCGCCAACCCTACCACGCCCAACCAGATACTCGACGCAGTCCTCGAGGGAGCTGTTGGATACATGGAGTAATACTATATCCTTGCTATTGCACTGATAAGTTTAACTTTTTGTAGCTGTCATTCATTTTAATGTTGCTATGAGCTTTACTATCAATTATCTAAAGCACACAGTGCATCCATGATTATGAAACCATTACCCTTTCTTTGAATTTTTACATGTGTGTTTTGTCCCTTGGTAGAGCGCTGGGATGGTGCGGATCCAAAAATGTGCAGAATGGAGAGTCAAACCTGCCCTTCCAAGTTAACTCTGACGGAAGCAGCTCCGAGAACTTCAGCATCACTAAGGCCAACGTGACTGGACTCTGCTCCCTGCGCCGCTCCAAGTCCGCTTCCTTCAACACTGATCAGGTATGGGCTCACATACTCCATTATGTGAACAATTGGATACATTATGGGAGACCAATCAGGATTAGCATTAGGCCTGTTCCCATGCACTGCTAAGAAGTGATATCCATTGCATATTGTGGAAGTTCTTCGTCTTTTTTACAGAGTGTGCTCTCCGGATCGGTTGTGGTGGAAAACGCTCGTGCCAACGCCGATTACACGGTGACCTTTGCCGGTGTTGGAGAGGCTCCGGCCCAGACTGTTTCTGGTCAGGTTGTAGAGCGTGTGGACAAGCTGTTCGCCGATATCCAGATCAACTTGGAAAACCTTGTGCCTCAGAACATCGCCAGCTACCAAGCAAACTCTGGTCATGACGTACTTGAAAGTGCAAGCAACTTGGACGGCAATGATATGAAGGACGTTCACAGCGCCGGCTTCAGGAAGGCTTTGCGAGAGATCCTGGAGAAAACCATGTCCTCCAACGTCAAGGTGCAGATTAACAAGTCCATCCAGGATATGAGGAATGCCTGATTTTTCAGTGTGAAATCAGTTCTGTTTGTGTAGAGAGACAATTAAAAATAGCAATAAGGAAGTTTGTCGTTTTAGTTAGTACTCTTAGAAAAGGAAGTATAATTTTATATTGGACAACACGTGTTAGATCTTACCTGATCCTCTAATAGGATATACGGGAGTCGGGTATTCGGATGGGAGAATATCTATATACTGCACCTCCACACACACATACATGAATGAATATAGATACTACATATTTGTGTACACACTCATACGCACACATACATGCATACATGAATATATACAGATATACACGAATATATATATATATATATATATATATATATATATATATATATATATATATATATAGAGAGAGAGAGAGAGAGAGAGAGAGAGAGAGAGAGAGAGAGAGAGAGAATTATACATATCATGTATATATTTACATCTGCGTGTATATATGTATATATATATGTATATATATGTATATATATGTATATATATATATATATATATATATATATATATATATATATATATATTTATTTATTTATATATATATGTGTGTGTGTGTGTGTGTGTGTATACATGTATATATATGTATATATATGTATATATATATTATATATATATATATTAAGAGAGAGAGTGAGAAAGGTAAAGAGAGAGAGAGATGTAGTGTTTGTTTTGTCTGTTAAATTCTCTTCGTTTTTCATTACTATTTATTCACTAATTCATTATTCATTACTATTCATTCTGTGTTCACCTTTCATTACTATCTATTACATTATTATTTTCGTTTCCATTTTGAATTTCCATTTAAGCTCAGAATCATAGTCGGAGTTAAGTAGTAGTGTGTGGCCCTTTTCATGAAAGTTAAGGCCTGAGAGTCAAACATACTGATGTTTTATAAATAGATTACAAAATAAAATAACGCATGTTTGTAATATGGCTCTGGCTCACTGAAATTACATAAAAAGCTAATTTGAAAATAACATTAAAAGTAGAATAATATGAATAGGAATCCTAATACACCCAATGTAAACCATAATAACACAAACGCCATATACAGTTCAACAAAATAAAACGAAATAAAATATTAGCTTAAAATGAAATATCCAAATTAATATAAACCAAAATAAAATCATTCTAATAAAAACATAGCACAAACAACAGGAAAAGGAATGAATGCTTAAGTCTAGAATACCTAGAATAAAACCCACTTTTCGAGGAAAAAAAAAAAAAAAAAAAAAAAAAAAAAAAAAAAAACAGATTCTAGGAAAATCCAACTATACCACAAAGGCTGGTCT
>BOPN01000739.1:332844-340344 GCA_017312705.2 Penaeus japonicus | reverse complement strand
AACCCTATGAAATGAGCCAAATCCAAGGAGTACCCAATGCTAGGTTGTCACCCGTAAGTGACCCACAGACACATCGCCCTAACTCTATGGACCAGCGAGGGCTACCGCATCAAGAACGGGTGCAGCCAAAGAAGTTAGTTCAACCACTGAGAGTAGGGACTTTGAATGTTGGTTCTATTACCGGCAGAGGTACAGGCTTAGCTGATATCATGACGAAGCGTAAAGTAGATATACTATGTGTGCAAGAAACTAGATGGACTGGAAACAAGGCAAAAGAGTTAGGAGATGGATATAAGCTGATATATGGGGGAGCTAATAAAGATGGGAGAAATGGGATTGGAATCATTTTATCGCGAGAGATGAAGGGGCTGGTAACAGAAGTAAATAGGAAAAGTGACAGAATCATTTGGATAAGGTTAGCTTTGGATGAGTTTTCATTTAATATATTTAGTGTATATGCACCTCAGACTGGTTGCACTGAGGAAGAGAAAGAACGTTTTTGGGCAGAACTTCAAGAAGAAAGAGGCAAGGTAGATGAAAGTGAGAGATGCATAGTTGTAGGAGATTTTAATGCATTAGAATGGTAATGGTAATGAGGTTGCTCTGCTGCTAAAAATAGAGATATGGCTATGGGAATGGAAACGAAGAAGGGGAGAGAATTATTGATTTTGCAGTATCGTTTGATATGGTTATAGGGAATACGCTATTCAAAAAGAGAAATGAACATCTTATTACCTTTAAAAGCGGAGATAGGACAAGTCAAATTGATTTCCTCCTGTATGGTAGAAGGAACATATGCGAGGTCAAAAATTGTAAAGTAATACCTGGAGACCACATAGCAGCACAGCATCGCCTAGTTGTGTTAGACCTATCAATAGCTGTTGCCCGAAAGCAGAAAAGAGGGGTTAGGACACAGAGAAAAATTAAGTGGTTCAAGCTGAAGGAGCAAGATTTAAAACAACAATTTAAGATTAGAATTCTAAATGATATTGATGTTAACATGGAAGATGTCAATGCATGGTGGAATAGAACAAGTAAAAACATCTTAATAGCAGGTAAAGAAATCCTAGGAGAGAGCAGTGGAAAAAATTGGGAAAATAAGGAGACCTGGTGGTTCAATGAAGACGTACAACAAAAAGTTAACTTAAAGAAGGCTGCTAAGAAAAAGTGGGAAGAAAGTAAACTTGAAATAGATAAGGAAACATATAGAATAAGATGTAAGGAAGCTAAGAAATCAGTAGCTATTGCAAAGTCATAAGCATATAACAAACTGTACGAAGATTTAGACACTAAAGAAGGACAGGGAAAGATTTTCAAATTAGCTAAATCAAGAAATAAAAGTACAAAAGATATAACGCATATTAGACAAATGAGAGATGAAAACGGTAACATAATAAAGAAAGAAAGGGATATACAAACTAGATGGAAGGAATACTATGAAAAACTATTAAATGAGGAAAATGAGAGACTAGTTAGACAGGATGGAGAATGAAAACTGGAAAAGCTACTGGACCTGATAACATACCAGTGGAAGTGTTGAAAGCTTTAGGGCAGGATGGTATTAGTATTCTGCACAAACTTATGAAACAAATTATGGGAAAAGAAGCCATACAAGAACAATGGAGGGAAAGCACCCTAATACCAATTTTTAAAGAGAAAAGGGATATCCAATGCTGTGAAAATTACCGTGGGATAAAATTAATGTCACACACCTTAAAGTTGTTTGAAAGAATTTTGGACAGTAGGCTTAGGCAAGTGGTGGAAATTGGTAGGCAACAACTGGGCTTTATGAATGGACTTGGAACAATTGAAGGTATTTTCTCCCTTAGGCAAATAATGGAAAAATAACAGGAAAAGCAGAAATTGTTACATATGGTATTCATCGATTTGGAGATAGCATATGATAGGGTGCCACGACAGGAGGTTTGGAGAGGGCTACGTGAAAGAGGAGTGCAAGAAAAGTATGTAAGGGTTATCAAAGAATGCTATAAGGATGTTACTACTAGAGTTAGAAACACAGTAGGAACAACGGAAAACTTCAATGTGAAGGTTGGTCTACACCAGGGGTCAGCACTTAGCCCATTATTATTTAATATTGTATTCGATGTTATTACTCAAAATGTTAGGGAGGACCCACCATGGTGCATTTTATATGCAGATGACGTAGTGTTGATAACAGAAAGTAGAAGAGGATTAGAAACCAAGTTAGAAGAATGGAGATGTGCATTAGAGAGTAGAGGCATGAAAATTAGCATGTCTAAAACAGAGTACTTCTCAACTGATATGGGTGACCAATTGGCCTCAATACAACTGAATGGAAATAGGTTGAAAAGAACAAATACTTTTAAATACCTTGGGTCTATGGTAGATGAAAGTACAGGGATGGAAAGGGAAGTTACTCATAGAATTCAGTGTGGATGGAACAACTGGAGGAAGGTGCCAGGGGTCATTTGCGATAAAAGAGTGCCAGTTAAACTTAAAGGAAAGGTACACAAAACCGTAGAGACGAATATTTACCACAACTTGCACCGTAGTCTCTAAAGGATTCCAAAGTAATCTCGTCCGTGCGATAGAGAAACCTTTAACTTGCGTGTGCGTGAGAGAAAGAGAGAGTGTGTGTGTGTGTGTGTGTGTGAGTGAGAGAGAGAGAGGGAGAGAAAGAGAAAGAGAGAAAGAGATAGAGTGCGTGAGCGAGAGAGAGAGAAAGAGAGAGAGAGAGTGAGTGTGTATGTGTGTTATTATACACGACAACGGATGAACAAGAATTAAGAATTACAGAATAATTACAGAAGCTATCACTAAGTTTGAGTGAATGAACGAAAATTAAGTCTTGCTGTACCATCGATTATTGGCTTGTCAGCATAAAAAGTATACATATACGTATATGTTTAAATGTATATATATATATATATATATATATATTATATATATATATATATATATATATATATATATATATATATATATATATATATATATATATATATACATTTTTATGTATATTCATATATATAAGTGTGTGTGTGTATACATATACAGATAAATACAGAGACAGAGAGGCAGATAGACTGAAATGAAAAGATAGATATAAATAGTCTGAAAGAAAATACTAAGGGCTTTCTTCTATTAACGCTCTGAAAGTTTCTCGAACGAAATTTAGATAAGATTGGAAGTAATTCCCAATATTGATCTCCTCTTGTGGACTTCCCATGTTTGTTTGTTTGTTTGTTTTTTTCCGTGTCTCAGATCCCCATCTACAAGACGAATATTTACCACAACTTGCACCGTAGTCTCTAAAGGATTCCAAAGTAATCTCGTCCGTGCGATAGAGAAACCTTTAACTTGCGTGTGCGTGAGAGAGAGAGAGAGAGAGAGAAAGAGAGAGAGAAAGAGAGAGAGAGAGAGAGAGTGAGTGAGTGAGTGAGAGAGAGAGAGAGAGAGAGAGCGTGTGTGTGAGTGTGTGTGCGTATGTTTTTTTTGTGTATGTGTGTGTTATTATATACGACAATGGATGAACAAGAATGAAAAATAATTACAGAAGCTATCACTAAGTTTGAGTGAATGAACGAAAGTAAGTCTTGCTGTACCATCGATTGTTGGCTTGTCTGCATAAAATGTATACATATACGTATATGTATATATCTTATATGTTTATATGTATATATATGTATGTATATATGTATATATATATATATATATGTATGTATGTATATATATATATATATATATATATATATATATATATATATATATATATATATATATATATATGTATGTATGTCTATATATGTCTATATATATATATATATATATATATATATATATATATATATATATATACATATAATATATGTATATATATGTCTGTATATATATATACATAAATATATATATACACACACATGTGTGTGTGTGTGTGTGTGTGGATGTATACTCGCATATACACACACACAGACACATCTTACTCTAGTCAATCTATTCATACTTTTAGGTATTGAAAATTGTACTACCTTTTGGTACCAGATTTTCAGTCCATCAGCATTTTTTTTTCTTTTAACTGCAATCTCAGCAATAACGGAATATAAATATGACGGGTAGAGAGCCCTGGAGACATTCGACCGGATCAGAAGGTGAGTCCACTTGCGAAATGGAAGTGTTTATACTAGTTATCACCATTTTTACTCTTATTTTTTCTTCTTAATCGTGCAACGATATTTCATCAGAAGTAAACATGTTGAGGATAGTGAGCCTGGCAGTGACTCTGGCCGTGGTTGTGGCACGACCCAACCAGTGGGACGACCAGCTAGGACTCTTCCCTGCCGACGGCACTGACTCTCAGCCCATCTTGCCTCGCGCCGTCGCCAACCCTACCACGCCCAACCAGATACTCGACGCAGTCCTCGAAGGAGCTGTTGGATACATGGAGTAATACTATGTCCTTGCTATTGCACTGATCAGTTCAATTTTTTGTAGCTGTCATTTATTTTAATGTTACTATAAGCTTTACTATCAATCATCTAAAGCACGCATTCAGTATCAATGTTGCTATAAGATTTACTATCAATCATCTAAAGCACACAGTGCACCTAGGATTATGAAACCATTTCCACTTTTGCATATTTACATGTGTTTTTGTCCCTTGATAGAGCGCTGGGATGGTGCGGATCCAAAAATGTGCAGAATGGAGAGTCAAACCTGCCCTTCCAAGTTAACTCTGACGGAAGCAGCTCCGAGAACTTCAGCATCACTAAGGCCAACGTGACTGGACTCTGCTCCCTGCGCCGCTCCAAGTCCGCTTCCTTCAACACTGATCAGGTATGGGCTCACATACTCCATTATGTGAATGTAGCGTGATGTCCGTATTAACCCAGGGGCCCCGTCCCAGTTCATCAAGTCAAAGTGAAAACGTTTTTGCCCTCCCTTGATGCTGGCCAGGGAAACAAGCGCTCTTTTTTACAGAGTGTGCTCTCCGGATCGGTTGTGGTGGAAAACGCTCGTGCCAACGCCGATTACACGGTGACCTTTGCCGGTGTTGGAGAGGCTCCGGCCCAGACTGTTTCTGGTCAGGTTGTAGAGCGTGTGGACAAGCTGTTCGCCGATATCCAGATCAACTTGGAAAACCTTGTGCCTCAGAACATCGCCAGCTACCAAGCAAACTCTGGTCATGACGTACTTGAAAGTGCAAGCAACTTGGACGGCAATGATATGAAGGACGTTCACAGCGCCGGCTTCAGGAAGGCTTTGCGAGAGATCCTGGAGAAAACCATGTCCTCCAACGTCAAGGTGCAGATTAACAAGTCCATCCAGGATATGAGGAATGCCTGATTTTCCCGCGCGAAGCTTTATAGATTTGTGAGTGTACGGAGAGACAAATAAGATATTACAATTACAAACTTTGTATTCTTCGGCCTGTTTTCTAAGAAAACGATATGATAATGATGATAATAAATAATGATAATGATATTGATAAGGATGATAATGACAATGATATTCATGATGACGATAATAATAATAATAATCACAGTAATAGTAATGATAATGATTATAATTATTATATTAATGATAATAACGATGATTAGAGGTAGAGTGATCAAATTATATCCATTTTCACTGATGTTACTTCTCATGCTAAAATGTTGCTGCATAAGGTGCATGTGCAGAGATATATAGTCTTCATTTCTGGTTTAGCTGATTATTCATATTTATGTTTTAGCTTTTTCCGAGTTCAGATTGTGAGCTGCATTATAATTATGTTATATTGCTAACTGCAATATGTTTACTTGTTATTCAGGATCTTTTTTTCATATCATCAAGTAACTAGAAATTACTATAACTACATATCTATAAATATTTATAAGTTTGCATAGGATTTACCTGGAACCCTTTGATCATATTGCCTCAAATAATAACATTATCATGATGCAATTATCCAATAATGAAAAAGAAATGGACCAAATGGAAGACTGAAAAAAGACGACTCTCTATTAATTAAGAATTCTAAATTAATTGACATAGAATACTAAGTTCATTGACACATACAGTGCTTAAAGTTGCAATAATAGGTGATTGCAACAGTAAGATATAATCCCACCAAGATCCCCTTCTCAGGGTACCACGATAAAGTGAGCTGTATGACACTATCTCTCACCATAAGTATTCCCATAAAGCTAAAGCTATAGGGAACGCCAGAACGATAGAGGCGTTTGTGGGCACAGAAATGCCGGGGTATACTAAATCCCACAAACGTGTTCTAGGATTGAGCACTATATTTAATAACATTCAGTCCTAAATCTTGGGGTCACTTTTGTATTCGAATATTTTATTTTGCGTTATGATAAGGGTACAATTCAATATATGATACTTTGTTTTGCGTTATGATAAGGGTACAATATATATATGTATATATATATATATATATATATATATGTATATATATATTAGTATACCATACACATAAGTTCCTTGGAATATGAAAAGAAAGAAAAAATAAATGCAGAGGTTCCTCCAAGGTGTAAAGGTTGGGAATCACTGATATAGAGAGAAAATTACCGTGCGCTCAGATTGTTCCTAAATAATTTCGATAATTCTAGCAACAGTCATGCTGTACTTACCATTATTCATAAAATTCTTTCTATCCGGATAAAGTTAGCGTCAGACCATATTTGGTCAATAGTCAATTGATAACCTAGTCCTACCAAAAATCAATCGGGGTATTCAGTATATGCTTTTTAACACACACATATATATGATATATATGTTTATATATATATATATATATATATATATATATATATATATATATATATATGTATGTATGTATATATTCACACATACAAATATACTAACACGCGCGCGAGCATGAGCACACAAACACATTGAAAAGCACATACATAATATCCCAACTGATTTCTTTATAGGACTGGGTTGTCATAAAGCAGGACGCAAGAATAATCATTATACTAATAGCAAATGATGTTAGAATTCGGTTACCCTGTAAACTGTTTTAAAATGCATTAGAAAAAAAAAGAAATACATGTATCGATCCAGAATGAACGTTTCGGTATTACTTGTAATTCTTTCATCATTGTAGTATAGTCTGACCAGTCATGTCTCCATTCACGAAACTGATGAGGAGTCGCATCAGCTGGCAAAGCATTTAGAGGCTACACAGATGCCTTTGGAGTCAACGGGGGTCTTAAGAAGACGTTATATTCACACACACATATATGTATATATATATACATATGTATATGTGTATACATGAATATAAATTGCCTGTTGCATATCTATATATCTGTGCTGTCATTATACCGTACAAATGTACACAAAGGGAACTAAATCAATATAACAAACAAATAGAATAAAATGCATAGATATTTAATTCAAAGCGAGTGTACATCATCGAGACAGGTTATCATCTTAACCGAAGAAGAACCAGCCGAAGGTGACGGTGCTGCCTGTGGGAAGAGTGAGCGTGGTGGTGAAGCACCTGGGAATGAA
>BOPN01000739.1:305344-310344 GCA_017312705.2 Penaeus japonicus | reverse complement strand
GTCCTCCAACGTCAAGGTGCAGATTAACAAGTCCATCCAGGATATGAGGAATGCCTGATTTTCCCGCGCGAAGCTTTGTAGGTTTGTGAGTGTACGGAGAGATAAATAAAATATTACAATTGCAGACTTTATATTTCTTGGCCTGTGTTATGAGGAAATTATTATTATTGTTTTTTTTTTTTTTTTTTTTTTTTTTTCAGAGGACATAACTGTCTTGTACATCAAGCTAAGCCTTTTGTACCCTCTAACAATAATGGTAATAATAATGATGATAAAATTGATATTGATGATTATATTAATAATGACAATAATGATAACGAGGGTGGCAGTGATGTTGAAGACATAAAGAGAATATGAGAAATGATGATACTAGTAATAATTATGTTAATAATGATGATGGTAATGGCAGTGATGATAATAATGATATCTATGATGAAAATAATAATGATGGTACCGATGACAGTGATAATTGCAATAATGATATTGATAGAAATAATATCAATATATATAATAACGATAACACTGATGATAGTAATAATAGCATTGAAGAAATAATATCAACAATGATATTGGTAATGATATTGATAATGATAATTCTAAAGTACTTTTCGAAAAAAAAAAAGAATTTACTGATTCTAGTAAAATCCTATTATACCACAAAGGCTGGTCTTTCATTTGTATTACAGAATTAGTGCCAAGAATAGATAACAGGCCTTTTTATAAGCATCTCTTTAGCTGAAGAAGAGGTAAGTATTGGCGCATCCATTCCCAGGTTGCTGGAGCCTCAGTAGACGAGGTCGGGGGGAAGGGGTACACCCCAGTGTCGTAGGGTACATTCACCATTAAGATTCCCCAAGGTCAAGGTGCAGATTAACAAGTACATCCAGGATATGAGGAATGCCTGATTTTTCAGTATGATACCTAATAGATTTAATAGTGTATGAAGAGACAAATAAGATGTTACAATTGCAGACTTTGTATTTCATGGCCTGTGATATGAGGAAACATTTTTTTTTTTTTTTTTTTTTTTTTTTTTTTTTTTTTTTTTTTTTTTTTTTTTTTTAGAGGACATAATTGTCTTGTACATCAAGCTAAACATTTTATTCCCTTTAATGATAATGGTATAAATAATTATAATAGAAACAATGACAATGATAATTATGATGATGATAATATCAAAAAGCATACACTGAATACCCTAACTGATTTTTGGTAGGACTAGGTTATCAGATTAATCTCTCTTATAGTCTGTGATTAGACTATAAGAAAGTTTAACAAATATAGTCTGACTTTTGGTAAAATTATCCGGATAGAAAGAATTTTAAGAGTAATGATAAGTACAGCAGGATCGTTGCTAGAATTATCGAAATAATTTAGCAACAGTCCGAGCGCACTTAGTAAATTTTTCTCTCTATACCAGTGATCCCTAACGTTTACAGTTTGGAGGGACCTCTGTATTTTTTGTTTTCTTATATCCCAAGGAACCCCTGTTTATGATATACTAATATATATTCTTGTTTTAAGAAACGTTTTTGAGAAATATAATTCATAGGTAATCTACAATTAAATATGAGATTTCATACTAATAAGTCAATAAATGTTAAGACTTTCCTTATGACAAATGGAAGACTGAATAAATGCATTTACTAAGATAACATATATATCTCTGTGCATCTCTGCATATGTAAAATAATATAGCCTCATTATAAAAGAATGGCAAGTAATATTAATAAAAAAAATAATTATTGACTACTTAACAATGCAATGAAATCATTCTATAATTTCATAGATCAAATTAAATCAATCTACCTATCACCTTGAATAGAAAGTACTAATCAGTTTTAGTGAGTTAGAATTACTTTTCTTCTAATCAATTTCATTGAAATGATAATTAATTTTATTTTAATCAGTTTTATTGAATCAATAACTGCATCTATATTAATTCATTCAATTAATTACTATCTATCTATCTATCTAACTATATATATATATAAATATATATATATGTATATATATGTATATATATATATGTATATATATGTATATATATATATATACATATATATATATATATATATATATATATATATATATATATATATAAAGAAATATAGAACTAAAAAGAAATATAAGTAAACATTTAACATCAATAGAGATAAACACTCTCATGCACAGGCACGCAAACACACACGTTAACACAAACAAAATGCCCTTATAGTTCATATACATCTGAATTAACATACACTTGCATTCATGTATTCATACATATACGCCCTCAAATGTACAAAGACACACAACATGCATTTCTGAGTCAAAACTAGGCTCGTAAACACGCAGAAACACTTCAGTTTCAAGGTTAATCTAGTAATACATATTCTGATGCAGTCGCTGATATTGTGAAGTCCTTTTCCCTTCGCGACTCAACATATTTGCAAAGAAGTTAACTGACATTTTGAGTTAAGCAATTTGTAATACCATAAAAGGAGGAAAAATTAAGAGACAAACTAGAACTGTTCGTGATAATTTTGCTGATGATGATAGGAAAAATGATATTGGTGATGATAATGTAGAAATGAATATAATGATTATGATAGTGATAATTAAAGCAACAATGATAATGATAATGGTAATAAAGGTAATGATGATAATGATGATAGTTTCAATAATGATGATGATAGCAACCATATTGATGGTGGTGCTAGTGATAACATTAATAATAATAATAATGATAACAAAAATAAGGATAATGATGATAACGATAATAATAATTGTAATAACGATTATAATGATAATGATAAGATATGTAATATTAGAATGGCATTAACGTACATTGAGAGAGAGAGAGAGAGGGAATGAGAGAAGGAGGGAGAGAGAGTGAGAGAGAGAGAGAGAGAGGAAGTGGAGGAAGCAGTCACATAATTTCTCTTCCGCGTTATACCAAATGTTAGTTTGGTATCCGACCCCTATAATCACACGTAATGATAGTAATTTCTCTTTGTGTAGTCCTTTTCTGCTCCCCTTATTTGTGTACAAATGTTCCACTAATCAAGTCTGTGGTGTTTGTTTCACAGAGTAAAAGAAAGTAAATTCTCTCTCTCTCTCTCTCTCTCCCTCCCTCTCTCTCTCTCTCTCTCTCTCTCTCTTTCTCCCTCTCTCTCTCTCTATCACACACACACACAAACACACAAACCACACACGCACACACGCACACACGCACGCACACACACACACACAAACCACACACACACACACACATAAACACTCACTCACACACACACACACACACACACACAAGCAGATAAGTACGTATCAACATAAAAGCTCGCATGTACATGTATACATTCAGTTCCCACGTGAGTATACATAGTACATGTGACAGCACGACCTGTTCATAACGCTACTAAAACGGTAACTTCAGACGGATGTAAGAGATAGGAACTCGAGATAACGCTTCATCTTAATTTCACAGACGTTTATGTTACTGGTTTTGGTGCGAGTTTTTTCCCCTTTTTTATTGTTTTTCTTTTCCTATCTGTCTATCCCTCTTTCTCTCTCTATCATTGTGTGTGTTTGTGTGTGTGTTTACATCTTCTTACTATTTCCCTTTCTCTCTTTTTTATTATTCTCAATATCAATCAGTGTCTCTTTTTATCCCTCACTCTTTCATTCTCTCCTTCTCTCTCTCTCTCTCTCTCCCTCTCCCTCTCACTCTTAATTCCAATTCCCTTTCCACTCTCCCACTCCTTCTCCTATCCTCCACCCGTGAATGATTCTCCTTCTCTCTCCCCACTCCTGTTCTCTCGTTCGACCTCCCCCTTCAGTAATGAACCCTAATTAACGTTATCTAAATAAGCATTATGGTCTTGATATATACCCCGCTGTCGTGAGATGGCGACCCCGATATAATTCCACAGCTGTTGTGATGTACTTCAGAAGTTAGAGTTGGACATCTGATGCTATTTTGGGGTGGTTAGTTTTTATCCTTTTTATCTTTTTTTTTTTTTTTGTTATCTTTTATTGTGTTGTTTAAGGCAATTGGATAATTTTTGAAGAGTTCTTATGATTCTTGGGAGTGTTCTTTTGTATTATCATCTGTTTTCTGTTTAGAATTCTTGTTTGTTTGTTTGTTTGCTTTTATTTCTTACTCTCTTGTGAGTTGTATGTTTTATTCTCTCCTCCTTATCCATCAATTTCTTCCTCTCTCTCTCTCTTTCTTTCTCTACCTCTCTCTCTCTCTGTCTCTCTCTCTCTTTCTCTCTCTCTCTCTCTCTCTCTCTCTCTCTCTCTCTCTCTCTCTCTCTCTCTCTCTCTCTCTCTCTCTCTCTCTCTCTCTCTTTCTCTCTCTCTCTTTCGTCGCTCTTTATCCGCCTGGCATAAACCCATCTCTCACCGCTCAGCTGCAGGAGAGGTAGACAGAATGTAATCATTGCTCCGTGTTAGGCCGAAATCCAAACACAAATGGGGCTCCCTCTACATAATAGCTGATTTCCGTATTGTTTGGGATGTGCATATATGTATGAGTGTGTGTATGTCTGTGTTTTTTTGTGTGTGTATGCGTGTGTGTGTGTGTGTGTGTGTGTGTGTGTGTGTGTGTGTTTGCAAGTAAGCGTGCATATGAACTGACTTATCTCCATTTTTATACCAAGAATTTAAAAATAACCTACTATGATTGTTTTTTTGTATTCTTTTTTCGTTTATTATCTAAATCGGCCAGAAATTCCGCTCCAATTTTACGGCAGTATTTACGACATACTTCCGCCACTGCCGCAAAATGGCACAAACGTATAATACCAACGATGAAAAGGAAAGAAAAAAATCACTGTGCTCGGACCCTAAGCTCAGCGTAAGATGCGTAAATGACATGAAATATCGAGCTCTGAACTCTGTCTTTAGGAAGAATATGAAAGTGAAAGATTGGAGGCGCACTCGCGTGATTGTGGCTGAGTTTCTGCGCGAGCGTGTTTGTGTGTGTTTGGTGGTGGTGGGAGAGGGAGGGGTGG
>BOPN01000739.1:283261-285761 GCA_017312705.2 Penaeus japonicus | reverse complement strand
GAGAGATAGAGATAGAAGATAGATGGAAAAAATAAGAGACAAAGATAGATAGATAGATAGCAAGGGAGATATGATAGCAATAAGAAAAAAGATATATGAAGACAAACATACGAATACCAACAAACACATATACCATGAGACTGCCGACCCCCCCAACCCCCCCCCCCAAAAAAAAAAACATCGTCCCTAAGTCCCTATAATCCATCCCGGAAAAGATAAAAGTCCACGCTCCAAGTACTCCATCTTCACCTTTCACACGCCAGCAACAGCAGTGAAGCCCAGCAAACGATTATCATTATTATCTTCAAGCTCTACAGTGTGTTTAATTACCAGTTGCCTCACCGTTACCCCAACCACGCTATCCGGAAGGCACGTGATACAAGAAAGGAAATCTCCTCACTCCCCTTCTCTCTCTCTCTCTCTCTCTCTCTCTCTCTCTCTCTCTCTCTCTCTCTCATTGTTATCATTTTTATATCTATATAATGGCTCCCTATTCTAGGACGATCAATATCTCGCTTTTTTATTCTTGGGGGGGGGGGGTCGGATTTGTCTAGACAGTTGTCTGTAACGTGTGGGTAAATAGTTTTCGTCTCTGTTACCTTACTAATTCATACTGGTGATGCATCGTGACTATTACTACTATTTACTACTTCTACACTACTACTAATCCTACTTCTGTATTAGTACTACTATTACTACCTGCTACTAGAACATGCATCAAACATCACTGTGCATACAGTCAATGAGTTGCACTGATTATATGTTCTTAATGACCGAATTCCTCTGAGACCAGATCAGAGTGGTTCCTCGTCCATATATATATATACATAAAGTTGTTCCTTGGTTGTTGCTTTTCCTCGGTGTGTTTAATGCCGTGTCGCTAATGTTATTAATACTTCTACTATAACTATCTCTACTGTTTCTGTTGCTATTATTAGTTCTTAAGTAGTAGTAGTAGCACTACTACTACAGCTGCTACTATTACTACTGCTATAACTACTACTACTTCTGTTACTACTATTGTTATTCCTACAACTACTACTATTACTACTACTCCTACTACTTAACTTCTTCAACAATAACCACTACGCTTATATATGATAACAATCAAGTTTCACTTATTAGCAAATAAATAGATGAATAAATTAATAGAAAAATGAATAAACAAATATATAAATCCATAGATAAGCAAAATAGATAGATAGATAGACGAATATATAGATGATTACCTTCTCCAAGTCATCCATTTCATATAAGAAAAACGGAAAAACGAGAGAAAAGAAGATTCTCATGGGAAAATTTGAGTCTTTGCGTGGTTCTGGTAATACTGGAAAATTATGATGACAGATGATAACAAAAATAAAAGAAAATGGAAGGAATCATGAGAAAGAGAGAGAGGGGAAGAGAAGAGAGAGAGATAGAGAGAGAAAGAATGTACAGAATTTATAGCAAAAGAGGAAAAAAGCATATACGTTTTCTTTTTTTTTTCAAAAACACGAAACAAGAAAATAGACAGATTAAATGAACGAATAAAGAAGTCACATAAAAAAAAAGAAAAAAAGAAATAAAAAGCTTAAGCCTTTCCAAGCCCCACACCCCCCCCCCAAAAAAAAAGGAACAAAAAGTTAACCACGTATAAACCACCTTAGATTACTCTTAGATTACGGTAATGATGCAAATTACTCGACCGGAATAAACTCCCTTGACGAAAGATTTCCTTAGATAATTAAAAGGAAAAGGGGGGAATCTAACTGCTTGGCTAATGCTCCATTTTGCTGCTTATACTTGCTTCGTTGACCACAGGTTGTAATAAGCGAATTTTGATGTGATGTTGCAGTGGATTACTAGTGTTGTAATGATGTTATGTAGTAATGCTATTGCAATTATGTGACTATGTTGTGAGGTTAAAAACATACACACACACATACTCCTAGTAGTCTATCGTTATCGAAATGATTAATATCCCTCTCAAAGTAAATTACCAATCACTTAATCAAATTGAATAAAGATAAGGTTATTTCCCACAAAACAGAAAACAAAACAAAACAAAACAAAAACTATGATAATATAAGTACCCGAAGAAAAAATAAATGAGGAAAAAAAGGAAAACACATCACGTTCACCAATTTACTTGTTCATGTCTCGACCTTGATTCCGTTCCTGTCAACTTTCGGTCAATTATTTCGTCTAGATGATGACCTAGCATGACACCTTCGAAAGGGTTAGGGGGCGGGGGATACCTGTCTTGTTCGTAAGGAGGTCAAAGAGATGTCGGGAAGGTCAGACCGAGGTGTTTCAGGGATTTGAGGTGAAACAAGGTTATGGCGTGCATTTGTATGGGGGGAAGCGTGTGGTGTTATCCTAGGGGGAATTAATATATATGTGTATATATATGTATATATATATATATATATATATATATATATATATATATATATATATATATATATATACAGTATATATATGTGTGTGTGTGTGTGTGTGTGTGTGTGTGTGCATA
>BOPN01000739.1:273261-275761 GCA_017312705.2 Penaeus japonicus | reverse complement strand
AAGAGAAAATGTGGGTGGATAGGAAGGGAGAGAGAGAGAGAGGCACGCACACGTACGAGAGAGAGGAGGGGGGGGGGGGGGGGGGGGGGGGAGGGGATACAGAGAAAAACAGATTTAGTTACATATTGATTACTAATTTGCATTCCCCATGAACATGCTAACTGTCAGAAAATGAAATGAAAATTTACTTACATTCTCGGGAACACTTATATATATATATATTCTCTCCTCGACACGTGACTTCTCTTAGTACATTATTCATATTTCCAAACTTTTCGTAAAAGAGATTCTGTTTACGATATTATTTTAAACTTTACGACCCAAACTGTCACGCTTTTTCGATTGAAACTGATGTTCTTATATCATCATATACTGAAGAAGGGAAATCACAGGTTTCTTTTAAAATCCACATTTTCTTCCACGTACATGAACACGCCTATTTTTTTCCGGAACTGCTGTTACTTTTTTATCTTTATCATGCTAAATTCGGGAAGATTTTGCATTAACAGATAATGGTATAGATAATTCGGTATTCGCAATTGCAAAACCGAAGCTTACAGCTGGCAGAGGTCCTCACGCAAGCATGCAAACAATTACACGCACATACATAAGAAAATACTGCACATCTCGTTTTCGTATAAACACACATACATACACAGGTATATACACACACGCGCACACATACACACAGAGATAAGCACACACATATACAAACGCACACAAACACACACACGCAAAATACTCATCACGAACACTACTTATCTAGATTGCACACACACACACACACACACACACACACAACCATATACGCATTCTATAAACATTCAGATAACAATCAAATAGATGAATAACTAGTAAAGGATAATCCCCCATATATTCAACTTTTATTTCAGCTTCACTAAAATTATCAAAATTTATTTTGATCTTACTTAATCTCCCATGAACATAAGGTTAAAACGGTCTAATAATCAGCTAAAATCTTTCTTTAAGATGGCACCGGTGCTGTTAAAGCCCGCGGTTTAACCTCGTCTATTGATTTTATCATTATCAAGTATCTGTGACTGATGGAGGTACGCATCTCGCTGCGACTGTTCGTTTTGTTATTTGTGAAGGTGACAGTTTGTTTCAATATGGAGACTTGAGTTTTGGTTAATCTTTTTATTCTTTACCCTTTTCATTCCTATTTGGTTTTGGCTAATTTTGTTATTCTTTCTCTCTCTCTCTATCTCTCTCTCTCTCTCTCTCTCTCTCTCTCTCTCTCTCTCTCTCTCTCTCTCTATCTATCTATCTATCTATCTATCTATCTATCGATCGATCGATCTATCGATCTATCTGTCCACCTCTTTCTCTCTCTCTCTCTCTCTCTCTCTCTCTCTCTCCCTCTCTCTCTCTCTCTCTCTCTCTCCTCCCCCCTCCCTGATAATGATAAGATTAGTTTGCATTAATGTAAATATTAATTTACAAACTTTTCCTTCCTTTAATAATTCCCTTCCTCCATCCCCTTTTTTTAATCTTCTCTTCCCTTTTCTCCTCCTCCCCCTCTTTCCATACCCCAACACCCACATCACGAGCAGTAAGTGAGAAGAACTAACTGAAGATATATCGCCTGACTTCATGCACGAGAGAGCTGTGGAGAAGAAGCAATCGATGGTTGTGTGGGGCGAGAGAGAAAGAGAAAGAGAGAGAGAGAAAGAGAGAGAGAGAGAGAGAGAGAGAGAGAGAGAGAGAGAGAGAGAGAGAGAGAGAGAGAGAGAGAGAGAGAGAGAGAGAGAGAGAGGGGGGGGAGAGAGAGAGAGAGAGAGAGAGAGAGAGAGAGAGAGAGAGAGAGAGAGAGAGAGAGAGAGAGAGAGAGAGAGAGAGAGAGAGAGAGAGAGAGGGAGAGAAAGAAAGAGAGGGAGAGAGAGAGAGAGAGAGAGAGAGAGAGAGAGAAAGAGAGAGAGAGAGAGAGAGAGAGAGAGAGAGAGAGAGAGAGAGAGAGAGAGAGAGAGAGAGAGAGAGAGAGAGAGAGAGAGAGAGAGAGACAGACAGACAGAGAGAGACAGAGAGAGAGAGGGGGGGGAGAGAAGAAGAGAGAATGAGAGGGCGAATAAGAAAGAGTAAAAAAAAGAAGGGACAAAAGGGAAAGAGGTAGAAAAAAAGTAGAAAAAAAGAAAAAGGGGGAAGGTGAATAAGAAAGAAGAGCAAAAAGAAGAGGAAAAAAAAGACTAAATAAAGAAGAAGAGGAAGACGAAAAAGATATGGAAGCTCAGAGGTGTGTACTTAGAATGGGATCTTCCTTCACAGCTCAAGGAGTTTCATGATAGTTCCTTCAATCCGGAATGAGACGCAGTTATGAGGAAGTGTTAGAAAAAATATTGCATTGCCTTTGCTGTTTACATTGATCTTTTTTGTTCATTCCTTTATTGTATCATTCATTATGTATCAAGTTGGTATTCTGTATTGACATTTAGATTTGAATTATTTTGTTGAAGCTCTAAACTTCCTAAGCATTAATTTCATC
>BOPN01000739.1:253261-258261 GCA_017312705.2 Penaeus japonicus | reverse complement strand
ATAAATTATTTCTCATTATCGTCATTATTATTATTATTTTCCCCCTCCCCAATATTATTAGCATTATTCTCCTCATCATCATTATCAGCATTATCATCATCATACTCTATATTACAATTATTAAGATAGTCATCATTTTAATTATCAATATCATCAAGAAAAAAGAAAAATCAAATGAAATAAAATAAATTGTTCGTCACACCACGGTAAGAATATTATGATAAAGATGATTGCTATAACATTAATAATCGTAGTAGAACTAGTAGTAGGAATGATAGCAGTAGTAGTAATAGTAATGAAAATTATAAAAATGATAATGATAATGGTGATGATAACAATGATAATGATAGTGATAATGATGATAAAAATAAAAGGAAACACAATAATATAATAAAAATAAAAACAAACACAATATGATAAAAATAAAAATAAACAATAATATGATAATAATAACAGCAATAATAATACTGATAATAATAATGATAATAATAATAATAATAATAGTAATAATAATAATAATAATAATAATAATAACAATAATAACATTTCTTTCTGTTTCGTTGCAGGATGGGTATTCGGCAGTTCACCTCGCGGCCATGTACAGTCGTGAGGACACAATACGCCATCTGGTTCACAAGAAGGGTGACATCAACGCCATTGGTGGGGTAGGTGACGTCATCATCCCATCACATATTTCTTGATGGACTGGTTGTAGATTTAGAATGGATGTGCCTGTTGTTGTTTTTTTCTTCTTTTTCTTTCGTAGGTGCGTACGACTTTGACAAGGATTTTCTACGAGGCAGGTATATGTTGATTAAAAAAAAAATGGTTAATGCTGTGTTTTCCTTTTGATGATTGTCAGTAATTTTAAATATGTAATCATGCTTGTCTTCACAGGGATGTCTTTAATTGATATGGTTAATATTTCAGGTTTTTATCCATTGCTAATGTGTAATTACATTTTTTGTTTCCAGATTTCCAGGTTGTTTCCCTCTCATATACGAGAGATGATATGTTGCTTGCATACAATTTGTGTGTTTACTATTTTTGAAAATATATATGATGGTTATGCTCACAGTTGGATATAGTGCAACATGCATACATCCTATTTACAATAACAATATATCAGCGGTGATAACTTGAATGGTGACAAGATAACAAAACTTTTAACATAATTCAGTTTATTATAACTTGAATTCAGATTTATGTTTATTTTATCATAAAAATATATATATATATATTCGAGGTAATTGCTAATATAATATACATTTATGATTCTATACATATCACTAACAAAATATTCCTATGGTAACGATAATGATGATGAAAACAGCAATACATCATCATGACAGTACCTGTAATGATACGGAGCACCAGTCGTTACAATAACAACAACAATGTCAAATATTTGCCCAAGTATGTCATACACATTCTGAAGGCCACATAACATACCCGTGTAGGGAAAAACATCAGCAAAGTACATACCGTGTACTTGAATTTGCCTTTCCATCATTGGCGACAACTTAGATGATCGAGATAATAGATTACGTTTACAGAGTACATACCCCATTCGTAACTTTGATGGCTGTCGCATATGTCAAAAATCGACCTCGAAAAATAAACAGTATGTTGATTATAGACTTATTATGACAAGTGGCTGATGTGAAGGCACTTTTCATCGGCGAGGTGTTGACGTGGATGGTAATTTATGGTAATTAGTTCGTAAAGGAAGCGGAACTCCGTGTGACACTTTGGTTTCAAATGACACGTTGCATTCTTTCCGGTTGCAAAAATATGTCGAGTGACGATGTTTCAGGAAACGAATGGCACTTCTGTCTCCATTATGGTTATATCTAAGGTGGGGTTATACTCACGTTCTATTGGTTTTCCAATTACCTGTCATTCTTAAATTGTCGATAAAAAAGGATATGGGATATTTGATTACTCGTAAAAAAAAAAAAAAAAAAAAAAAAAAACATTCAGCGAAAGCCTTTTAAACTTTGGTGTGTTTCCCGGGAATAGTTTCTCAAAAAAATTACCTTTTGTTACGGAACCTTTTCGGATAATTTCTAATATTACCCGCCGACGTAAGAAGGCAAAGGTCGAATTTATGGGTGACAATAGCATTCATCATCCCTGTCCCTCTGGCAGCCATTCTTGGTATGAAACAAATGACGATCGACACTTGAAGTCATCATCGCGTCGCCGCCAACAACAGCGCAACAGGAACACATTGTTAAGATAGAGGAGAGAAAGATATATATGTATATATATATATATTATATATATATATATATATATATATATATATATATATATATATATATAGTATATATATATATATATATATATATATATATATATATATATATATATATATATATATATACAGTATATATGTATATATATATATATATATATATATATATATATATATATATATATATGTGTGTGTGTGTGTGTGTGTGTGTGTGTGTGTGTGTGTGTGTGTGTGTGCGTCGCCGCCAACACAACAACAGCAGGAACACATTGTTAAGATAGAGGAGAGAAAGATATATATGTATATATATATATATATATATATATATATATATATATATATATATAGTATATATATATATATATATATATATATATATATATATATATATATATATATATATATATATATATACAGTATATATGTATATATATATATATATATATATATATATATATATATATATATATATATATATATATATATATATATATATATATGTGTGTGTGTGTGTGTGTGTGTGTGTGTGTGTGTGTGTGTGTGTGTGTGTGTGTGTGTGTGTGTATACACACACACACACACATATATATATATATATATATATATATATATATATATATATATATATATATATATATATATATATATGTATATATAATACACACACACATACATATAGAGATAGATATAGATATACACATATAAACATAGATATGTGTATATATGTATATATAAAGTATATATATATATATATATATATATATATATATATATATATATGTATATATATATATATATATATATATATATATATATATATATATGTACACACACGCACACACACACACACACACACACACACACACACACACACACACACACACACATATATATATATATATATATATATATATATATATATATATATATATATATACTAAAAAAAAAAAAAAAAAAAAAAAAAAAAAAAGCCAATAAGCGAATGAAAAGAAAAAAAAGAAAGAAAGATAGAAAAAAACAACAACAACAAAAAACACCAGCAGCAAAACATAACAAACGAGAGTGTCGTAATGGACAAAGTTCCTCAAGTGTGTTATCATAATCGAAGTCAAGCGTCAGAATGTATCCGCATCTCAGAGGAACAGCGCGGCCATGACACTTCAGAGCTCGCGAGTGGCTAATGGTTTCTCAACACGCACGTTCAACTTGGGGTCTGGG
Organism: Penaeus japonicus; assembly: GCA_017312705.2. Lineage (NCBI taxonomy): Eukaryota > Metazoa > Arthropoda > Malacostraca > Decapoda > Penaeidae > Penaeus > Penaeus japonicus. The sequence continues at coordinate 254,783 of BOPN01000739.1, read as the reverse complement.
GTCTGCCGAAGGGAACTCGCGCATACCGCTGGGGTTAGGGGGGGGGGCGGGGGGTTAGGGATGGGGGAGGCTGACGCATATTTCTCGTATGTTTTTTTTTTTTTTTTTTTTTTTTTTTTTCTGATGTGTTTTGTTGTTGTTGTTGTTGCTTTTAGTATTATCATCAGTATTGGTATATTGTAATTAATTATTGTTATTATTTTTATCATTATTATCATCATCATCATTACTATCATTACTATCATTATTATCACAATCCTTCCTTTATCAGCATCATTATTATCACCATCCTTCCTTTATCAGTATCATTATTATCAAATAATTGTTTTTCTTATCGTTATAATAATCATTATTATTGTTTTCATCACTACTATTGTTTTGTTTTGTTTTATCATGAAGAGTATCAATACTATCATTATCATCATTATTCATTTCATCATCAATATTATCATTGCTACTATTCCTTTAACATACTTATTTCTTAAATCCGAATTTTGTTATTACATGTATTATAATTATTATTGATATTCTCATTACCGTTATCATTATAATTATTATCGTTATCATTCTTGATATTAACATCATTACTGTTATCACATATTTGCACATATTTGTTACATTCTGATATTTGTTTTCGTTATTATCATTATAATTATTATGCTTATTATTACTATTACTATTACCATCACTATAATTTTTTTTATCATCATTATCATCACTATTATCATTAGTATCACCAATATTATTAGCATTATTATTATTGTCATCATCATTATCATAATCATTATTATCATTATTGTTATTACTTTTTATTATTAGTGATATCATTATTATCATCATTATCATTATCACCATTGTTACTACTATTTTCATATTATCACAATTGTTATTATCATCATTACTATCATCCTTAGCATTACCATTAACATTAACATTATTGTTATCATTATTATTGTCATTATTATCATTATTATTATTATTATTATTATTATTATTATTATTATTATTATTATTATTATTATTATTATTATTGTTACTATTGTCATTATTGTCATTATCGCTATTGTCATTATCATCATCATTAGTACCATCATTATTGTTATGATTATTATTATTACTACTTTTTTATCTCTATCATTATTATCATTTTCTATATCATATTTGTTATGATTATTATCATTTTTATCATGATCGTTATCATCATTAGTTTTATCATTATTACGTGCATTATCATCATTACCATCATCTTTATTGTTATCCTCATTAATATGAACAACATCAATATCATTATTATCATCATTGTCAGTATTATTGTTACCATAGCTGTAATTTTTGTCATTATTATCATTATTATTTTTACTTTTACATCATAATTTCACTATCATCCTCATTATTTTCATTATTGTCGTTATCACCATTATTATTAACATTATTACTATCATTATCATTACCATTGTTACTATTATTATCATTATCCTTATCAGTTTTATCCATATTATCATTATATTTATCATCATCTTTA
>BOPN01000739.1:238261-243261 GCA_017312705.2 Penaeus japonicus | reverse complement strand
TTTTTTGGTCAATGAAAGCTATAGCATTTTTAGTGCCTGGGCCTTAGCTGTAAGCCTTAATTTTTAAGGATTATCTTAGCAAGCAAATTGCATGATATCTGATAATGTTTATTTTATTATCTTATCTCTAGATTTGTTGCAAAAGGAGTGGTGTTTCTGTTTAGCAAATTTTTAAGTTATGCTATAGCAAAAAGTTGTTCTATTTACTAATGTTACAATGTGTATTATACTGATTAGAATAGTTTTTCATGGTAATGATAAGAATTGTTCATTATATATTTCTCTCATCTCTCTGCCTGCATCTCTCTCACTCTTTCTCTCTATTCATTTCTCCATCTATATCTTTTCTTTTTCTATCTCTCACTCCTTCTTTCTCTTATCCTCACACTAAATACATCCTTGCCTCTCTCTTTCTCACTAGCTTTCTCTCACCCTTTCTTCTGTTTTCATACCCTTCACCTCCTTTATCAGCCTACATCATCTCACACCTTTCTCACACCCGAGAGAGCCTCAATCCTCTTTCTCACATCAGAGGTTTGAAGCTAAAGCACCATAGCCGATCTACCAGTAAATAATCCGAACGATCTTTCGATGTTCTGTGATAAGTTATCAAAATTCCGTTATTGCTAAATCATAAATTTTCTCTGAAAATTAACCTTTGAATAGAAGGATTAATATTGAGTATCCTAAATAGAAGTTTGATTCAACTTATATGATAGATTCTCATTCAGATAAATAGAATTGAATATGTTTAGGGTAAAAAAATATTTTGTAAATTTAAAGATTCGGTTATAGGAAACAAAAATCCCTTAAACCACCAACAACAATAATAATGATAATCGCCTCAATAACACAACGAAACAATAAACATCCAAAAATAACTTATCATCCCAAACGAAGGATCGCCGGATGAGAAAATTTCCATTTTCCAAAATCGTAATAATATTTCCTTTTCTTTTTCTTGTATGTATCATACAGCCCAGAGATCAAACCCCCGCCCACCTGGTGGCCAGCCGGAGCACAGGAGCCGCCGTAGCTCTCATGAAGATGATCCTTATGCATGCCAAACACGACCTCAGACTTACCAAGGATAGTGTAAGTAAAAAGCGAGAAAGAGATGAATGTTAGTAGCAGTTGATGTAGTATTTCTAATGGTAATAGCAGTTACATGAGTAGTACTAGTTATTGCACTTGTAGAGTAATAGCAGTTATGATAATGATGATGATGATGGTTATTATTATTATCATGATCATCCATACAGACTTTATGGCGTCACTAATCAGCTGGAAGAGTTGATATATGTGGGCTAAAAGTCATGACGTCATTGATTGGGAACGGACAGTGTAGATGACCATCTGTTCAGAATTTTTTATTATTATTATTATTATTATTAATATCTTTGATGTCAAATGTCAAAAGTAGAAAAAAAAATATGTAGGATTACTTAAAAGTGGAAATATGTATTACCATACTTTAAATAACTATTCACATTTATAAAGTAATAATGATTTTAGTCACGACAACAATTCAACTATGTTCATTGCTGAGATGTGATCACTGTGATTTTCTGAGTTAAATTTAGCTGAAATTCCGATATTTAACTTCCACCATCAAGAGTGCAGTGATTTGCGCTAAAATGACCATGGTCAACACCTCTTATATTCAAGGAGGTTATTTACACATCACAGTGATTTATATATGACCGTTATTTTGAATGTTAATATTCAAATTTGTTCTTCATTTTTTTTCTTTGTCTTTTTCTTTTTTTTCTGCTACTCCGGTTTCTCTTGTTTATCATTAGTTTTTTTTTCTTTGCCATTTGTATCTTATAATTCCCATGCTTATTCATTAAATTAATAACGAGTAGTGTTCTTCTATTACTTAATTATCGTTATGATTTTGAATGGAAAATAACCAAAAATCGAATGCCAGATTACGTAATATCTAAGACCAATAATAATTGCGTCATCGTCAATGAAACCAAAATTAACTTACATATTTTCAATATTAGAGCTGATAAGATATACGAGAGTATACAGTTTTTTTCCTATCACTACAGCCAGTGTGATTATTTCGTATTTTGTCCATAATTTCCGTTATCATTATCTGAAGTATATCATCTGTTTCTTTTTCTGTTTCTTATAATTTTTCTGTTTTCATCATAATATTGAAAGTATCTACACATGTCATGTCCCTTAGGATCTCGATTGGGAGATAGAGAATACCCACAAAATAGATACAGAAGCAGCTAAATACACTGACAGATAGATGCCACTAGGGTAAAATTCAGTTATCGCAGTGGTAGATAGATATATAGATGGGTAGATAGATAGATAGATAGATGAATAGACAGATAGATAAGCAGATAGATAGATAAAAATATAGATAGGTAGATAGATTGCTAGATAAAATGACAGATAGATAGAAATATAGAGAGATAGCAAAGGACCAAAATAAAATCATACGTTGCATAATGGTACTTCGTAAGTAAACATAGCTTTTCCTACTTACCCCAGAATTACTATCAATTATCTTGCACACGCTTCGAGTCCATACCTTCCGTCTAAAAAGGACTTTTTTTTTTTTTTTTTTTTTTTTTTTACGACACAAAGAGTAATCTACCAGAAAATTATACTGTTCTTCCGTGCTGCGTTACAGGGAACAAAATTGTTTGCCTGCTCTGATTTATTACAATGTCCTTGTGATTACAGGAATACTTTGGCGTATGTTTATGAAGGGACGAGAGTGACTTGAAGTGGTGAAGGAAGGAAAGGGAAAGGAGGGAGGGAGATTGAAGGGAAGAGTGGGAAGAGGGAACGGGAAGGAGAGGGGATGGAAGTGATAGGGAAATGCTAAGAAAAAACAAAGCAGGAAAGGATCGAAAAAAGAGGGAGTGAGATGGAAGGGAAGAGAAGATAAGAGAAAGGGAAAGAGAGGGGAGGATAGAAAGGAGTGAGTGAGAAGGAAGCGGAGAGCAGGGGATAATAGGAAGGAAGGGTAGTGGAGGAAAGGAAGAGAAGCAGAGAGGGGAAAAGAAAAGAGGAAGAATATTGAAGGGGAGAAAGGAAAATAGAAGAGGGTGAAATTAACATAACTGTAAAATAAGATCTAGAAAAATTGTTTTTTTATGACTTTAAATATAATTCGGATAATTCGTGTTAAACAATAAAAAGAGGCTAAGATAGTTGAGAGTTTCACGCGCATGAGATTAGTCAGTGGATCCCAGTTTTATTCTTGGAATTGGCGCTATTACTACAGTATGCACGTCTAGAATATAGTTAGTTAGTCGAAGTGCTACTAACTTTGCATAATCTTAACCCATTAATAAAAAAAAAGAAGAATGACAAGAATGATAGGAAAAACTGTATACAAAAAAGACAGATCGAGATATGGATAGTTAGATAGAAGAGATAAATGAATAGATAGGCAGATAGCTCGATGGATGATAAATCGACAGGTAAATAGACAGAGAAAGAAATGTACATGTCTACACACACATTAAGATGAGTAATTAACTGAAGGGGAAGCTTGAACTAAACAAGGACAACAATGAGATGTAATGAAGAACTTTTGGCAATTATAGTCAGTCTAAGATTCAAAAACTAGTAGTCCTAAAGAAATAATAAGTTTATTATAATAGATGGAGGATAATTTAAGAATGTGGGCATAACTCATAACATGATGAATTGATGTTAAAGTAACGAAAATGAATGAATGAATATCAAAGTAAAGAACATGATATCACGCGACACTGTAGACCCCGAGAAGCATGTCAACAGCAAATTAATTTCCCGACACATTAAATCATATTCCTTAATGGGAAAACTTCCTTACTTGTGACCAGGCGATCCTCTAAAGGTCACATCCTACCCCTCCCCCGCCCCCCCCCCCCTCCTTGTCTCCTACCCCCTCCTATCCTCCTTCCCTCCTGCACCCCCCACCCCCACCCACACCCCCACATCCAACCCAACCCAACCACACACACACACACACAGGCCTCTCAAAAGAAAGATAGAAATAAAAATAGATTGATAAAAGTCATAAAAGTAAAAATGAGAGAAAGAAGAAGAAGAAAAAAAAAAAAATGAACTGAACCTGCGCTTGTTCCAAAGGTCATTTGCTCTCGCCATTGTTACGCGTCGTGGGAGGTCGGGAGGGTGGGTTGGGGGGGGAGGTATATGGGGTCACAAAGAGTACCAGAAGATAGAAGGGGGAGGGGGAGGAGGGAGGGGAGGGGGAAGGTAGGAGACGGTCGTAGTGAGGTATCAGGAGATGGAGTTCATGAAGATCGAAAGGAGTACCATGAGGTTGGAGTAAGAATAGGAGGAAGAGGGGGGTATTATGGCATTGTTTTATCTTTTTCATTATTATTATTATTATTTTATTATTATTATTATTATTATTTTTTTTTTTTTTTTTTTTTTTTGGGGGGGGGTGCAGAAGAGTGCCATGAAGTTAGGAAGGGGATCGCAGGGGAGTACCATAAAGACGGAATGGGAGGGGGGAGTACGACGGAGTTGGAATTGGGGGTAGAGGGGGAAGAAGTACCATGAGGTGCGAATGGGTTTTGCAGAGGGTCATGGGAGAGAGAGGGAGGGAATGGGTGGAGGGGTGTTGGGGAGGGGGGCAGCGCATGAGAATACAATTCAATTTGATTGTGACAATGCTCAGGCTCGTGGTCACGCCACCTTGTTATGTGCTATTGTAGTAGGATGCGGCCGCACTTGTCTCGGTCACAAGACGAGGTTAGATAATTAGGATATATCCATTAAGAATTATACTATCTTTTCTTGTGTGTTTTTTATTTATTTATTTATTTATTTTTAATTGCCTTCTCTCTCTCACTCTCTCTCTCTCTCTCTCTCTCTCTGTCTCGCTCTCATTCTCTTTCTTTATCTCTCTCTCTCGCTCTCATTCTCTTATTCTCTCTCTCTCTCGCACTCATTCTCTCTCTCTCTCTCTCTCTCTCTTCCTCGCTCTCTCTCTTTCTCTCTCTCTC
>BOPN01000739.1:213261-220761 GCA_017312705.2 Penaeus japonicus | reverse complement strand
AGACGGTTTCATTCAGCTTGTCACAGTTTTACATTTAGAAAAAAAAAAAAAAAAAAACAATCAGAGACAATCAAAGATCTTTGTTTTCATCGTGAGAGCATTCTGTTTGCCTTAACGGATATGCTAATTACAAGTAGTGATAATATAATCAAACTTTAAGCCAGGACAGGGGTGAGACAAAATTGAGCCTTTTCCGTGCCGACACTTTCTCCCATAGCTATAGTCCTGTATTACCCGCAAGATATTGATGCAAAGGATAATTCCTCATTGGAAGATATATATATCTTGCCGATTGGGGAGAGAGTTTAATCAGAAATGAACAATTATGAATATAAAATGCTAAAGATAATGTTGAAAATAAAACTTAAAAAGAAAGAGAAAAACATGAGCAACAACGATTAATAATGCTACATACATACGAAAAGCAAACAAAAGAAGATATCTAATTCTTACTTTATATTAAACTGTTTTTTTTTTTCCTATTCGCAGGCACAGGAAACTCCAGTTCATTTTGTCGCAACTTCTGGGAACGAAGCAGTGCTGACCGAAATGCTGCACTTTGCTCCACATGACAAGGTATTTCAAACAAGATTGCATTGAATGTAGATTTCATTGGGTGTCAGCTCTTGCCGAACATTCTCCAGGATCAAATTTTTTTTTTTTTTTTTTTTTTTTTTTTTTTTTTTTTTTTTGTTTTTTTTTTTTTTTTTTTTTTTTTTTTTTTTTTTTTTTTTTTTTTTTTTTTTTTTTTTGAAAGAAAGAAAGAAAGAAAAAAAAAAGGATTCTGGTGAAAGTTGAAATTCCTAATAGAAATCATTCTATTCCCGCACCTCCCATCCCTAATCTTTATCTCCCTTACAATTATTCTTAATAATAATAATCACCTAGGTTTTCTATCACACTGCGTTACCCCCTCACTTTCTTTCTAATCATACCTGCGTTCTTTTAATATTTCCTTCCTTCTTTCTTCCATAAATTTATCTTTCTCTCGACCACAGATCCAGCAGCTCATGAACGCCCAGACCGCGAGTGGTCGTTCCCCTCTACTGAACGCCTCAGACCACGGTCACGAAGGGATAGTCACGACCCTCCTCGACCACCAAGCGAGAGTGGATGTGTTCGACCACGAGGGCAAAGCGGCTTTACACTTAGCGGCTGAACACGGGTTTAGATTGGTGAGTTTTTTTGTTTTTTTTTACTTTGACGAGTTCATTGGTGAGTTGGTGCACATGGAGATAGATATCAAGTGATGTGTTTGTTGTGTTGAGTCTGAGTTTTAATCTTCTCTCTCTCTGTTTCTCTGGCTGCGTCTTTGTCTGTGTGTGTGTTTGTTTGATTTTGTTTGGTTGTTTGTTTGTGTGTTTGCGTGTGTATGTTTGTTTGTGTGTGTGTGTGTGTTTGGGTGTATTTGCTTGTTTGTGTGCTCTCTCTCTCTCTCTCTCTCTATCTCTCTCTCTCTCTCTCTCTCTCTCTCTCTCTCTCTCTCTCTCTCTCTCTCTCTCTCTCTCTCTCTCTCTCTCTCTCTTTCTCTCTCTTTCTCTCTTCCTACCTTGCTCTGACCTTCTTTTTACAGTTCACATTACCATCCAATTATCTCCATCATAACCTTTAATCCCTCATCACTAACTCCCTGACCTTGTTTTTTAAATTATCATGTCCCTCCTCCCCTTTGGTAATTTTAAAATCTTTCTTTTATTACACTTTTATTTTTTCCTTCTTTTTTATTATAATCATTATCTCCCCTTCAGATTTACCAACCTGTCGTCTCATTATCTAGGATTTTATTTGGTTGTTTTCTGGTTCACTGGTCGCGTGTTTTCTTCCTCCTTTCCCCACCGTTTACGACTGAAAAATAACTTCCTCAGAATTATACTCCTACTACGACTACTTTTACTGCTACGATTATCACTAAGATTACAACTACTACATCTATTGAATTACTTCTATTTGTTATTACCACTACTGCTATACTATTACGACTCCTATTATTGCTACTACTACTACTACTACTACTGTTGTTGCTACTACACCTACTACTGCTACTCCCCAAGGGTTAAGATGAAGTGAATGAACATAAATTCCCAAACGCTTTTAAAATTCAGCCAGTCGTCCCTACACCCCCGCCCGTTGTCTCTCATCTAACTATTCTTTCATTCTTGAACTCCATCAGATGTGCAACGATCCTCCTGCTCGTTACTTTTTGGATATCGTTCCCAATCGTCTTTCAAATTTTTTTTTTTTTTTTTTTTTCTTTTTTTTTTTTGGCGCCTTTTATTTCTCGCTCTCTCTTCCCTCCCGTCCGGCTCCATTCTCTTCACCTACACATAGGTGATGCCCTTCCTCTTTTCTTTATTTCTTATGGGCATTCATTGGAGACGTTTTTTGGGCATATTATCCACATTCTTATCTCTCCTCTCTTGCCTTCACCCGTTGTTTCTTCCTTTCTTTCTTTAAAGATACAACGTCCTTCATCCTTTTGTCTTTCCTTCAGGTCTGCGACGCCCTCCTGCAGCATAAAGCCTTCGTCAACGCTCGAAGTATGACGGGCCTGACAGCTCTCCATCTCGCTGCCATGAAAGGTTTCAACGGCTTAGTGCAAGTTCTCATCACTCACCACTCGGCGCAGAAGGAAGCCCTTACTCTGGTAGGTGTTCTAGGTGATGGTGATGATGATGGTGATGATGATGGTAGTCTACACATATTCTTCATTTATTCACCTAAAGTCTCACAGTTAAAACAAACACCACATCACCTCACAAAACATACACATTTACATAAACTTTTATCTACTTATTTTTGCATCGATACTCAGCAGAAATAAACCTTTACAAAAATCCATCTTTTATTAACTTGAACCTTCTTTTGCTCGGAGAAGCCACACCAAGACAAATTCCTTTCATACACACACCATACCTATTTCCCACGCCAAAATAAAAACAAACAACCAGCCACCGAAAGCCTTAACAAACAGTCAAACCATACTTCATTCATTGAACTCGACCCCCCTTTTCCTTATCATTCATCATTATTATTATTTTTCAACCACCCATTTTTCCCTCCCCAGTCAAAACAAACGCCCCTCCACCTGGCAGCCGAGGCGGGACAGCTGGAGGTATGCGATACGTTACTCCAGCTGGGCGCCGACACCAACGCCACCACCGACGGGGGTCAGAAAGCCATTCACTTGGCTGCCATGAACAACTACTCCGAGGTCGTCAAGCTGTTTCTCAAGACGTCGCCTGACCTTGTGACCACGGCGGATAAGGTCAGGAAATTGTGTGTCTGTTTGTGTTTCTGGGGGTGTCTAAGTGTGTGTGTTGTGTGTGTGTGTGTGTGTGTGTGTGTGTGTGTGTGTGTGTGTGTGTGTGTGGAGGGGGGTGTTTCGTGTATGTTTGAATATCTGGGATTTCTGATTTATGTCTGTATGCCTATTATTGTGGTTGGGTGGGATTTTGAAAATTATGATATATTTCATCAAAATACTGTACCGCATAATGGTAATGATAATAGTAATAATTATAATAACGTTAATAAAATGGTGATTTTAATAGCAATAATAATAGTAATAATGAGAATAATAACGATAATAATGATAATCATAATCATAATCATAATAATGATACTACTACTAATAATAATAATGATGATAATAATAATAATGATAATAATAATAATAATAATAATAATAATGATAATAATAATGATAATAATAATGATAACAATAATAATAATAATGATAATAATAATAATAATAATAATAATAATAATAATAATAATAATAATAATAATAATAATAATAATAATAATAATAATAATAATAACAATAATAATAATAATGATAATAATAATAATAATAATAATAATAATAACAATGATAATAATAACGATAATAGTGATAATACTATCAGTTAACATCTCACATCCCCGAGGATAAGAATAATAGAAAATCAAATAATATATAAATTCACAGTTCAAAGGATCTTAACACCCAATATCACCCCCTAGAGACTATATGTATTAACACTAACACTACTACTGACACTGTTACTACTTCCATTGCTATACCACTGGCAATGATAATAACAACAACGATGCAACAACAATTAATAACATATCTCCTTCTGCAATTGTTATAGAATAATAATAAAACCCTATCCTCTCCCAATAACAGGACGGAAACACGTGCGCCCACATCGCCGCTCTCAAAGGGTCTGTCGATGTATTACGCGAACTGATGCGGCACAACCGAGGCGTTGTTATCAACGGAAGAAATCGCGTGGGAGACTCAACGCCGCTCCACCTGGCTGCAGAAGGCGGCCATGCCAAGTTGGTCAAGTTTTTGATCGAGAACGGAGCTTCGCCGAAAGCGGAGAATGGGGTGAGTTGAGATCAAGTTTCGGATAAGTTCATTTTGTGCTTGAGTTGAGAACTTTTAAACATTGGTATTACAGTTGATGTTATGGATATTATATGCAGCACTTTACCAATGTATAAATAGGTGTGACTTTTCTTATGTCCATTCTTGAAAACCAATACTTCTTACATGATTTCCATACTTTTTTCAGGCTTTAAATTCAATTAAAACAAATATACTGTAGTTACCCCCGAAACAATTATCATTTTCTGTGATGTTGACGACCTCCGTTTTCTGTGTATTCAGTCAGGGTTCACTGCGGTACACATAGCAGCAAGATACGGTCACATCCAATGCCTCGACACGCTGCGGGAGGTCACTAGTTTAAGGATTATTAGTAAAAAGCTTGGACTTTACGCCCTCCACATCGCCGCTCATTATGGACAGTCAGGTATGTACGAGAGAGTGAAAGAGAGATAAGGAGAGTGGATTTGAGAAGGAAGAGCTGAAAAGAAGAGCTAGGAATAGATACAAAGAGATTAGGATGCCGAAAATAAAGACGTGGTAAAAGCATAGATATTGAAATAAAGGAGGGGGAGAGAGTAAGGTCAGAGAGGGAGGGAGGGAAGGGATGGGAAGGAGGAAGGGAGGGTGGGAAGTCAGGGAGTGAGGGAGGGCGTAAGGTTAGGGAGGGAGAGAGGAAGGTTAAAGTGGGAGATAGGTAAAAGAGTGAAAGGGTGAGATTAAGAGTGAGAGGAAGAGTAAGAATGGCAATGAGAGAGTGGCAGTGACTGACAGTGAGAGAGAGAGAGAATACAAGCCATATGTATATATAACCTGAAATACCGTGTTGATATCTGTTAGTAGTAACATCAGCTGGGATCAAAGTAGCGCCCTACATGTATCCCTCGGCGGACATACCAGCGTTCTATTTTGATATGGGGTCCACTTAGAAGATTCTTTGATTGGTATCAGGTAGGAAGGTTGTTAGTTCGACAGGCTGAAGAATAGGCAGTTAAAAAGATGATTGAATATGTGGGAGAGAGAGAGAGAGGGAGAGAGAGAGAGAGAGAGAGAGAGAGAGAGAGAGAGAGAGAGAGAGAGAGAGAGAGAGAGAGAGAGAGAGAGAGAGAGAAAGATAGAAAGAGAAAGTGTATGTGTTCAAGTGTGTTTGTTTGCGTGTGTGTATTAGTGTGATTGTGTGTGTTTCTGCTTGTATACATATGCAGCCTTTGACAGTTCAACCACCTTTCCGAACCCGCAGAGATCGTGAGAGAGCTTCTCTCGCACATTCCCGCTACCATAAAATCCGAGCCGCCCATCCTTAGTGGCGGCCGCCCATTCCTCCCTGACTTAGGGGCGGAAGCGGACCTCACGCCCTTGCATCTGGCCGCCCACCAAGGCAACGAAGGTGTCGTCCGGATTTTGTTCAACATCCCGGGCGTCCAGCCAGATGTTTCTTCCAGGCTTAATGTAAGTTTAATGTGATGTTGTGGGTACTGGATGTATGGATGTTATTGAATATGGGTTAGGAAGAAGGACGTTGTGAAGGTGGAAATATGATAGTATAATGCAGAATGATAGGATGGAAATATGTAAAAAGATAAAGAAAATATGCAACAATCATGAGAATTAAAGATCATGAAATGGATTGAGTAGAACCATGATATAATAATTGATAATTTCTTCCTGTTGTTGGTCCTCTATATTGTATACTAACATAATGATATCGATTATAACCCTTAGATATCTATAGTATTTCCACAGTGTAGACTACTAATAGTCTCAACGTACCATCCATCTTTTTTAGTCAAATTATATGAGATAGCCATACTTCGTGTTCTAGCAATTTCTTTAAATTAATGATATGTTGATTTCCAGGGCTACATTCCTCTTCATCTAGCGTGTATTGGTGGCCATACGTCCGTGGTTGGGTTGCTGCTCTCCAAGTCCACGAAACAGGTATCGTGTGTTCGTGTGTGTGCGTGCGTGTGTGTGTGTGTGTGTGTCTGTGTGTGTGTGTGTGTGTGTGTGTGTGTGTGTGTGTGTGTGTGTGTGTGTGAGTGTCGGTGCGTGTGTGTGTGTGTAAGAGTGTCGGTGTGTGTGTGTGTGTGTATGTGTGTGTGTGTGTCTGTGTGTGTGTCTGTGTGTGTGTGTGTGTGTGTGTGTGTGTGTGTGTGTGTGTGTGTGTGTGTGTGTGTGTGTGTGTGTGTGTGTGCGTGTGTGTGTGTGTTTGTGTGTGTGTGAATGTGTGTGTGTGTATGTGTGTGTTTGTCCCCACACCAATCCTAATCAACCAAAAGCATAGTATCCCCACGTGATCGTTGTCTGGGCCCAATCAAGCACTAGATGGTCCATGTCCTTTGGCGAACACCTAATCCCTATTGGTTCAGACTCACTGTGATGGCTTTCCTATACGATATTACTCTTGCCTCCACAACTATTATTATTACCAATCCTATTATTACCACCACCACCACTCCTACCGCTAATACTACCATCACCACCGACACTACCACCACAACTACCACTATTCCGCCCACTACACCACCAATGCTAAAACACCACATTTCGATTTATTCCTCAAGTTAATCATTGCCCCCCCCCCCTCTCCCCCAGGTCGCCAAAACAGACAAACGCGGACGAACAGGTCTGCACATAGCGGCCAGTCACGGTCACTATAACATGGTGGCGCTGCTTATGGGGCAAGGGGCTGAGCTGGCGGCGAAGGATAGGGTGAGTCATCGCCATCGCCATCACCATCACCATCACCATCATCATCATCATCATCATACTTATCATCATCATAATCATCATCTTTGTCATCTTCATCGTCATCGCTTGTGTTTTCATCTTCATATTTATCATTATCTTTATTTCCATATCATTATCTTTATCTTCATATAATTATCTTTATCTTCATACCATTATCTTTATCTTCATATCTATCTTGATCTTTATCTTAGACAATCGTTTTCGACTCAAACTGAATTAGAGACGACGAAGAAGAAAAAAAAAAAAAACTGCTCGATTATGAAAACATGAAATGACATGTAAGCAAAAGGTTTTCCTTGTTTGCTTGTTTTATATCCGAGAGATTGATTAGGTATTCGAATTAGGGTTTGTTGTTTGAAGCGCGTTTAGAC
>BOPN01000739.1:200761-205761 GCA_017312705.2 Penaeus japonicus | reverse complement strand
TAAGGGTAAAAGAGAACAGCCCCGCCTGTGTCTGAATGACGCCCAGTATCTACCTCCCATGTGTATTTTCTCACCAGTTGACCCCCCCCCCCTTCCCCATTCACTCCCCTTGGCGAAAAAACTATCCGATGTCAGCTCTTCCTTTGGCTGAAGAAAACATGTGTATTCCCACTAGGTGATTGCCCGCCTGGGGGAATACACAAGCAACACCAAAATCACTGAAAAATAACCACAGCATCAATCCTCCGACCATATGATCACTTCAATCTCTACCCCTTATGCCCCATGCGTATTCCCCCTGGTGATTGTCCACCGGGACAGCACACATATACACACACACACACAAACACACACACAAACACACATACACACACACACACACAAACACACACACACACACACAAACACACAACCATGATAATAACTCCAGCATCAACCCCTCACTCCCCAGCAACAACAAATTCACCCCTAGAGTCTAACCCCCCCCCCCCCTTCCCCCCCCCCCCCCTGTGTATTCCCCCAGGTGATCGCCCACCCGGCCGTGCAGCGCTACCTGACCGACGTGTGGATGGGCAGCCTGGACTGGCCCAACTGGAAGATGAGCGCCGTGTTCTTCGCTTTTCTACTCCTGCCGCCGGTGTGGATTTTCTTTAGGTGGGATTTTCGGGTGTTGGTTTTGGGTGGGCGGAGGTTGCTCGGGTGGATGATGGGGAGTAGGGGTGGATTAGTGGGGAGAGATGTGGGTTAAGATTTTGTTTTTGATGTCTGTGTTTGCATGTTATCATTATTATCATTGTTATTCTCTCTTTCTCTCTCTCTCTCTCTCATTCTCATTCTCTCTCTCTCTCTCTCTATTTACCTACCTATCTTCCTATCTGTCAGTCTATGTATGCATCTTCCTCCCTCATTTTCTCTTCGAATTATGTAATTCAAATTATAATTTTACCATATTTTCACCACATTTTCTTTACTTTTTTTTCTGAACGAGAGAAAAAAAAAATTGCATGCCCAAAGAACAACAAAAAAGTAAGCTTAAAAAAGTTTAGTTCAGGAATAAAGTTTACTGATGTCTGTTATGAATGAATTTTCATATATATTAATAGTGTAATCTTTCCCTTCCCAGCATGCCACTTGGGCATATGTACAACGAAGTTCCCATAGTGAAGTTCCTCGCTTATCTAGTATCACACGTGTATATGCTGCTGCTTATGATAATCACTACGGTTACCCCTTTGAGTCCTATATGGGAGAACACCAGCCTCATGCCAAATTGGTAGGCCTATATTATTTTCGTGTTTTTGCCATTCGTATTATTAGGTTATGAATTTTTATCAGGGTTATCTTAAACTTTGGTGTTTTAGTGTAAAATAGGATTTATATGAAAGTAATTACATTATCTAATAATACAAAACGAATTGGTAATTCTATGATATTTGTGTGTAATATTTTCGTCATTTGTATTGTTGCTAGTTATGTGATTGTCATCAGGACAGGTCAGCGTTTGGAATTTTAGTATAAGATAGTATTTAGATAAAAGTAAGTAGATTGCTTTACGATACAAAACGGATTTAACTCGAAATAACCGGAAAAACAACCAAGGAAACCTAAATATTTAACAAATATACAAAAGGGCACATATATACACCATAACCTCCAGCCATTTCTTAAACACATCGTTTTAAAAGATACATTTTCTCTCCGCCTCCTCCCGGGGCCCCCTTCCTCATCTCAGGTACGAATGGATGCTGCTTCTCTGGCTCAGCGGGAACTTGGTGATGGAACTGACCAATCCCGGAGACATAGCCGGCCTGGGATGGATTAAAGTGTTCGTGTTGGTGTTCTCTGGCTTTGGCGTCCTCGTTCACCTGGTTGGCTTTTTCTACCTGGGCGAGACCGAGTTGCTGCTTAATATGCTCTACGTGAGGTGAGTCTGGGGGAAGGGGAGGGAGGGAAGGGAGGGAGGGAAGGGGGTGTGGGGAAGGGAGTAGGGAAGGGGTGGGAAGGGAGGGAGGGAAGGGGTGGGAAGGGAGGGGGTGAACGGGAGGGAAGGGATGGAGGGAAGGGAGGGAGGGAAGGGGGATGTGGGGAAGGGATGTAGGGAAGGGATGGAGGGAGGGGAGGGGAGGGAAGGGAGGGAGGGAAGGGGGATGTAGGGAAGGGATGGAGGGAGGGGAGGGGAGGGGAAGGAGGTAGGTAGGGAGGGAGGGACGAGGGGGAAGAGGAGGGAGGGGGAAAAGCGGAAGGAGGGAGGAAAGGAGGAAAGAAGGGAGGGAGGATGTGATGGAGGGGCAAGCGGAGGTGGGGATAAGGGGGTGGGGGAGGAGAGAAGGATGTAAGGGGAGGTATAGATAGGGATAGTGGGGAATGTAAGGGGGGCGAAAGAGGAAAGGAAGAGGAAAGGGATGGGGCATTGATCGAGAACAAAAGGGTATAGTGGGAATGGGGGACTGATTATGGAAGGGACACCTGAGGGGAGAGAGGAAAATCATGATAAAATTGTTGATAGATAAAAATAAAGATACTAAAATAGTAAGAATAGGAATAAACACGGAATAAAATAAATATCATTGCTATGATAAGGATGAAGATTGTAATGATAAAGCACGATAATGTCAAAAAAAAAAAAAAAAAAAAAAAAAAGTTATGATGATAACAACAACAATATGTACGTTTCTAGAACAGCGCCTCCTTGCTAGATGCCACCGCATTGTTATGAATGGATTCCTCTCAGCCAATACTATTTATAAAGCATCGATTTTACCCGCGATGTTTGTAGTCCAGGGTGGGGATAGGAGGGGACGGCTGCCCGCCTTTGGGAATCACAAAGTACCTGTATATGCCCCCTGCAGGTGGCATATATAGGTATTTTGTGGCAATTGTTACTGCAATATATTCGAGATGAATCGTATTTTATCCCGCAATTTCCCTGATTTGCTTCACTAACCTCTGCTATCCAATGATACACACGATAGTAAGGATAACAATAAAAAGTAATAACAATACTAATTATAAGGATAAGACATTACAAAAAAAGAAACACTAAACTCACAACCCAGCTGCATCGCAACTCCACGCTCCTCCTCTCCTCTTCTCAGAAACAACCTGCTCGCCCTGGCTATGCTCCTAGCCTCCGTACAGCTCCTAGACTTCCTCTCCTTCCATCACTTGTTCGGGCCATGGGCGGTCATCATCGGCAAGCTCATGGTGGACCTGGGGATGTTCTTGGTCATCCTGATGATCTTCGTGTTCGGGTTCTCCCTCTACGTGGCCGCCATCTACAATCCCATCCGACCCATCTACACGGAACTCAACAACACGCAGGTCAAGACGGGGTATCCTCCGTCTGGTGAGTATCGGTGCGCGCGCATGGAGGGACGCAGAGGAACATGCACACTCAGACTAAAACATGGACTCGGACAAAGATACAAATATAGATACAGATACGGACACAAACACAGACACAGACACAGGCACTCACACTCACACTTACACTCGCACTTACACTCCTCACTCTCATACTTACTCTCACTCTCACACTCATACTGACACTTACACTGACACTTACTCTCACTCTCTCAGATACACATACACACAAACACACACTCGCGCGCGCGCACACATACCCGCATACATACACACGCACACTCTCTTACAAAGAAAAAAAACGTTATTCTTGTTTCTTTTCAACAATTGCAAGGTTTCTTGAATCCCAAGTACCTCTTCTCGAAAGCGTGAGGATGCCATTGACCTTCTCAGACTTCAGTTCATGACCTTCTCTAATGCATGACCTTGTTAGTGAGGTCTGTCATAACTTTTCATCATACTTTTTATATACATTTTGAAGAAGTATAAGATACATATGTACATATATATATATGCATATGGACACACACACACACTCACACACAAGCCCATGTATATGTGTTTTTTTTACTTTCTTTTTTCTTTTTTTTCTTAAATTCACAATGTCTTTCAGATGATAATGATAATGGTGAAATTATAATACGAGTAGTATTAATCATGAAAATAATATTCATTACGACGAAGTTCATAGCGATAATATTGTCAATGATTTTAGCAAAAATGACAATTTGGAATGTAGTATTGATAATCAGGATAATTACCCAATAAGAAGTAATATTAGTAGTAACAATTAACTTCAGGAGAACAACCAAAACAACACTAAAACCACACCAACCACAGCCACTCAACTTTAACCAAAACATAATAAATCGAGATGAAAAAATCAAAACTGATCCTTTCTCTCCCTCCCCCTTCAGAGGCGCCCATCCAAACACCATTCCAGACTGGCGAGATGCTGTTCTTCTCACTCTTCGGTCTCGTAGAACCCGACTACATGCCGCCCTTCTACAGTCACCCTCCGTGGGCGCAGACGCTCATGAAGGTAGGTTGTGGGAGGGATTTGGTGGGTGGGGATGAGTAAGTGAGAAGGTATGGGAGTGGGTGGGATGGGTGAGTGGGAAGGTGTGGGAGTGGGTGGATGGGTGAGTGGGTAGATGGGCTGAGATGGGTAATTGGGTGTGGGTAAGTGGGAAGGTGTGGGTGTGTGGGCTGATTTGGCTGCTAGTTTTCCCCTACTATTTGTTTGGTTGTATAATATTTCAAATTATTTAAATTGACTTTAGTACTGTTGAGAAGATGCAGATTATTAGTTTTGCTTTAGTGTCAGAGAGCAAAAATGATTCAAGAGTGGGATATAGTGACTAGTGAGAGAGAGAGAGAAAAAGGAAGAAAGAGAGAATAAGAAAGAAAGAAAATGAGCAGCAGAGAGTAGTAAGAGGAAACACGCCAAAGAAGAAAAGTCGTAAACATAACATAAAACAACCTCCACCCCCCCCCCCCCCCACCATACCCCCTCCACATACCTCTTTAAACCCTCCTCTCACCATCCCACCGCTGCCACCCAACAGATCGTCTTCGGCATCTACCAAATGGTTACCGTAGTGGTCCTCATCAACCTCCTGATTGCTATGATGTCC
>BOPN01000739.1:193261-195761 GCA_017312705.2 Penaeus japonicus | reverse complement strand
TACATATATATATGTGTGTGTGTGTGTGTGTGTGTGTGTGTGTGTGTGTGTGTGTGTGTGTGTGTGTGTGTGTGTGTGTGTGTTTATATATATATATATATATATATATATATATATATATATATATATATATATATATATATATATATATATATATATAGATGTATAGATATATATATATATATATATATATATATATATATATATATATATATGTATATATATATACATATATATGTACATATATATATATATTATATATATATATATATATATATATATATATATATATATATATATATATATACATATATATAGATAAGGATGGATGATAGTTATATAGATATATATTTATACATTTATATGCATGGAAATGTTTTGTGTGTGTTTATATATATATATATATATATATATATATATATATATATATATATATATATATATATATATATATATATATTATATATATATACATATATATATATATATATATATATGCATATATATATATATATATATATATATATATATATATATATATATATATATATATATATATATATGCATATATATATATATATTGATAAATACCACTAGAGACCCAGCATCTTAGCCCCACCTCCCTCCCTCCCTCCCGCAGAGAACCTGGTCCCCATGAGCAACATGGAGGGCCCGCAAGGCGTCCGCAGGATCGAGAACGTGATCAAATGGAGCCGCGTCGTGAACCGGTATCGAGCCATGCACCAGAGGGAAGCCCTGCCCGGAGAAGAGCGGCACGATATGCCCACGGATTCGGTACAGGACCTCCAGGAAGCCGCACTCCTCAACGGCGGGCCTGAGACGGAACCTACCTCGACGGCCTAAGAGGAGAGAGGGGGGCGGGGGATTTAAAGGGGGGGGGGGGGGTGTTAATTTCGTAGTGTTGGGCGGGGTTGGTTTGGCTTTGGTGGTGCATTTATTTTGATATAGATATTTCTGATGATTTTTTTTTCTTTTCAATTCTTTTGTAGGTTAAAGATTCCTTTAAAGGATGATAGAGGATTGTTGATTTAGTTATTAGTATTATTGTTATTTCATTTCTGATGAATTGTATTATACTTTAGAATGTAATGAGGGTATAGTGTCTTGTGAAATTTTGTGTTCAGTTTAGAAAGTTTTAATCTAGATGAGTGATTTTGGAGATTAGAGATATGCCTTTGAACTTTAATAGTTTTATTCATGTAATGTAATTATGGTTTTACAGATATCCACATATTTTTTTGTCTTTAGTGATTAAGCGGATTTCAACAAACATTCACAAATAGATTTATCTTTTTTATAGAAATGAGGGATCAAAATTCCCCACCTAAAAAGACATAAAAAAACATAGTTTGTTTATTCATTCGTAAACAAAGCTGATGTAGTAAATTACATTTGAGGGCGTTGCCAAAGTAGAATGTGATTTTATAACACAAGACATACTGTTCTGGAGTTGGTACCGTGTGTTATCAAACAGAATTGAATTGGAATACCATTTGTAGCTTAGAATAAGTTATGACATTTTATATCATATTATAAAAAGTGATGGAGAAGAATGTATATACACAATATAGACCTTTCCTTGAAATGATGAAAGTATTTTATGATGATTTTTATATAAATACATATATGATGTATAGTGTAATTTTGTAGGTTAAGGCAATTTAACACATATATCACTGTAGATGTAATTTTGAATATAATGAAATATGGTGATCAACAAAACAAAGAAACATAATGATTGATTGACAAAGAAACACTGTCACTGTATGTCCACTGACAGTGTGTTTCCAAGTTCCTGTTACCAATACAATACATAATGATATCATGACTTTGCATTCTGAATAGTGTTAAAGTTGCATGTTGAGAAGCTTTAGGAGTATTCTGAAATGCAATATGAATCACAAAGAGCTTCTTTTTGTTATATCCCTCACAAGCCAAAAAGAAAAACAAAAATACTAAACAAAAATCACACACACACACACACACGGAACGAAGAAAAAAAAAAAAAAATGGGAAAGAGTTTCTATTTTCTCAACAACGCACAAATTATTAATTTTCACTCGCTTGGAATATAATTTCCAAGCGCATAGATGAAAAAAAAATGTACGTCATTTCACCGGTCATACTATTTTTATACGTGGTGCAAAAATTATTAGCTATAAGATCCATAGATTTATAGATATATAGTGTTGATAAAAAAAAGAAACAACGAAAAAAAAAACAGTTATAACACTTCAAAATGTGGGAATACGTTTGTTTGTTTCTTTTCTTACACCGTCTTCTTCCTTGTTTATGTCCACCTTTTCCTCTTCCTTCCTATTCCCTTTGTTATTATCATTATACTACTATGACAACTACTACTACTGCTAATGATAAAGATAATCATGAGTAATAATCATCATTTTCATATCTATTATCACTTTTCCTGTTCTTCCTGTTAATGTCTTTACTATCAAAATTACAATCATTGTTGTTATGA
>BOPN01000739.1:175761-183261 GCA_017312705.2 Penaeus japonicus | reverse complement strand
TCAGCAGTATCGTTATCGTTATAATCAGTATTATTACCATCATCATTGCTATCATAATTTCTATTGTTATCATGATTTCTATTATTTTCATATAATTTCAAGGCATAATTGTTATTTCATCATCATTAATAATCAATTTTAATATTATTAGCATTACCATTATCAGTTCTGCAAAGAAAACACCTTACCATACTTCTTCCGAGTGAATATGGTTGTTGCTGCATTTCGACTGTAAGGTCCAAATATATGTTTTCTGTCCCTTTATTTATTTATTTATTTTTTGTCGCTCTTGATCCAATTACTCACGGTATGACATCCACCTTTGCATTTCAAGATGATTATGATTTCATATTTCAGGTATTTTGTAATTTGTGCATTTTTCTTTTTCCTTCTTTTCTATACGACTATCTAATTAACGTGCAAGGTTTATCAACTGACACTTTTTCTTTTCAAATGACAATGGTAACAAATCTATTATGTATGGGAAAATATCATAATATCCTGCTCTCTGGCTAGAACATTAGCAATTTTCAGCCATATCCATGCCCCAGTTCTCTCACAGTTTCCAATGGATAACTCTGGTCACATTATCGTAACTAATCTTAAAATCCTTCTGTACTAACTTAGGGCACTCGTGGCAATGGGCGCCGCCGTTAAAACTTGCATTACCAAGTGATCTTCACAACAGAGACACATCTTCTCTATATAATACTTTCATAATCTTGTTTGTGCTCAATTATAGATCTTGGGCTGCAAGACTGGTGTATTCTGATTTAAAACAAATATACAGAATAACCTTACTTTATCCGTTCCTACGATTTACTATCTATCTCGTATTTCATCTGTTCATTTTCTGAAATGTCAGTGTAACACTTTGTCCTGATACGTTGTTTCGTGTTCTCATTGTATACCTGCTCTGCTTTCTATTCACGCATAATATTCCATTCTATTCAGACCTCTATCTCCTTCAGCTCTTTTTCAAATGCAATCTATCCAAATCTGTTTTTGGGTGGAGTGCCCGATGCCCTGAATATATAATTCCCCTTTTGTGGAACCGATGCTTTCAGCCTCTCTTGAGTTGATAGCTGATATATTTCCGCCATTGAATTTTGCCTTTTGTATTGTTATTACTCTTCAACTTATTCGATCCCTCATTTGTTCGTGTTTTTATTCCGTCTACTTCGAAAATCCAAGAGATTTCTATCTACTTTGATCTTCAAGACTTTATGTTTACAAAAATCTCTTCTCTTCAAACATTTTTTTTTCTATAATCAGTACAGAAAATTTGGATAAACCAAATTCAATTTTGATGTAATTTTTAGTTTCCTCCAAGGAATCTATTGGATCGTCGCTTTCCGTTCATTACTACCATTATGATTATCATCATCATTATCATAACCATTATCCTTATTCTTATTATCATTATTTTCATGGTAATCACCGTTTTTGCTAAGATGTGTATCATTATTATTAGTAGTCGTTGTGGTGATTGCTGAAATAGTATAATTCTCATCAGTATTATTATCATTATTAATATTGTTATCATTAGCATTATATTTTATCATCATCATTATTATTATCATTAACATTATTATTATCATCATTATTATTATCATTATAATAATCATCATTGTTATCATTATTACTATTATCATCATCATTATTGTTATCATCATCATCATTATCATCAATACTTTTGCTATGATCATGACTATCATTACTTTTATCAATATCATCCCTATTATCATTATTATTATTATCATCATTATTATCATCATAGTTATGATTATCATTATCATTGGTACTATAGTAATACTTATCATCATTGCCATTATTAGAATCTAGATTTACATCATTATTATCATGATTTTCTTTATCTTTATTATTCTTGTTATTACCATTAATTATCATCATTAACATTAACGTTATTATCATTATCAATATTAACACTATTGTTATTATCATTTCATCATTATTATTAACATTATCAGCCTTATCATCAGAAATATCATCATTATTGCTATTTTTATCACCATTATCATAATTATTGCTACTATCAATAATATCTCTCATTTTTATAAATATCACAATTGTTTTTCCATTATATTAGAATAATAGCAACACTAATATTCTAATCAGTATCATTATTACTATTATCCAGTCATTAGAATTATCATCTGTATTACCACTTGTATCACAATTATCTTCTTTGCTATTACTATTATTATTATCTTTATCATTAACACTGTTATCATAACAGTTGTTGTTGTTCTTGTCATTACTAATATCATTATCAAAACTATTATTATTACTAATACCATTATTATAATCACCATCATCCTTTTCATTATTGTATTACTATGAGTTTCATCCATAATATGTGAATAATGTGAATTTAAACAAAGGAGATGGACCACAATAATAAAGAATGTAAAAAAAGAAGAAATAAAATGGAATCTGATTTGAGTCAACCAGAAATCATCAGATATAATTCCACTAGCCTACCACGAGTTGCTGTATCATGCGTGCAAGATGTAACCAACAATCATCATATGAATAACCAATACTATAAATATAAACACAGCAATGTCATTAACACTAGGACCCATTATCCATCATGTTCAAAATTGATATGAAATTGATATCATCTTTCCCTTTATGTCTGACTGTCTCTCTTTTCTTTCTCCTATGTCTCTCTACTTTTCTTGTTCGGTCTCTCTCTTTCACTAAAATCTCTCATTCTTTCTCTCTCATTTTCTTGACCTCTCTATTACACCATGATATCTCATCACATTTTTTTTTCTCTCTCTCTGTCTATCTATATCTATCTATTCATTTCCCTCTCTTTCTTAACTCTCTCCATCCGTCTCTTATCCTTTCTCCTCCTACCCCTCCCCCTTCTCTCTCTTTGTCCCTCACCCTCCCTCTTTTCCCTTTTTTTTTTGCCTTGTTTCCCCTTTCTCGGAGTACAAAGGCCTTTTTTCTTCCCTTCCTCTGTAACCCTTAGGCAACGTTTGCAATATACTGCAATTACATTCACCAATCTGAGTACTCTGCACGACGCAGTTCAAATGTTTTTTTGTTTGTATTTTATGTTTCTTGTCCAGAAGGAGAACAATAAATTAGACTTTTCTTCCTCTCTCTTCTCAAGATGAGGATTGAGGGTATAGTGAGATCGATGAGAAATAGATAATAATGAGGAAAACGAGAGAGAGAGAGAGAAGGAGGAGGAGGAAGAGGAAAAAGAGAAGAAGGAGGAAAAAGAGAAGGAAAAGGAGTAGGAGGAGGAGGAAAAAGAGAAGGAGAAAAAGGAGGAGGAAAAGAAGTAGAAGTAGGAGTAAAAAGAGAAGGAGAAGGAGGGAAAGGAGGGGGAGGAAAAAGAGAAGGAAGAAGAGAGAGAGAGAAAGAGAGAGAGAGAGAGAGAGAGAGAGAGAGAGAGAGAGAGAGAGAGAGAGAGAGAGAGAGAGAGAGAGAGAGAGAGAGAGAGAGAAAGAGAGAGAGAGAGAGAGAGAGAAAGAGAGAGAGAAAGAGAGAGAGAGAGAGAGAGAGAGAGAGAGAGAGAAAGAGAGAGAGAGAGAGGAGAGAGAGAGAGAGAGAGAGAGAGAGAGAGAGAGAGAGAGAGAGAGAGAGAGAGAGAGAGAGAGAGAAAGGCAGAAAGAGAGAGATAGAGAAAGAGAGGCAGAGAGAGAGAAAGAAAGAGAGAGGCAGAGAGAGAGAGAGGCAGAGAGAGAGATAGAGAGAGAGATGCAGAGAGAGAGAGAGAGAAAGAGAGAGAGAGAGAGGCAGAGATGGGCAGATAGAGAGAGAGAGAAAGAGAGAGAAAGAGAGAGAAAGAGAATGAGAAAGAGAGAGAGAGAGAGAGGGAGAGAGAGAGTCCACTCTTCCTCCGTTCACATTCCCTCGGCTAAAATGACGTTCGGGTAAAGAGAATCGTCGGAGTAATTACACCGTGGAGTGGCTGCACCTCCGGTTGGGAAGGGGAGGGGGAGAGAGGAGTAGGAGGGGGAGGATGCGAAGAGGAGGAAGGGAGAAAGCGGAGGAAGAAGAAGAGAAGTAGTAGGAGGAGGAGAAGGGGAAGGAGGATGAAGGGGAATAGGAGTAAGCGGGAGGGAAAGAGGAGAAGTGGGAAGTGGAGTAGGTGGAGAAGGAGGGAGAAGGGGAGTAAGGGGAGGAGAAGAGGGAAGGGAGAGGAGGAGAAAAGTGTGAAGGGGAAGGAGAAGAAGTATTATAATAATAATGACGATAATAATGATAAAAAAGAAGAAGGAAGAGCAGGAGGAGAAGGAGGAGGAGGAAAAGAAGTAGGAGGAGGAGGAAAAAAAAGAAGAGAAGGAGAAGGAGAAGGAAAAGGAGCAGGAGAAGGAAGAAAAATAGAAGAAGGAGGAGGAGGAAAAAGAGAAGAAGGAGGAACAAGAGAAGGAAAAGGAGGGGAGGGGAAGAGAAGGAGGAAGAGGAGTAGGAGAAGGAGGAAAAGGAGAAGGAGGAGAAGGAGGAGGAGCAGAAGGAGAAATAGGAGGAAGAGGAGGAGGAGGATTAGGAAAACGAGGAGGAGCAGAAGGAGAAAGAGGAGAAAGAGGAGGAGGATTAGGAAAAGGAGAAAGAGGAGGAGGAGGAAGAGGAGAAAGAGGAGAAGGAGAAAGAGGAGAAGGAGAAAGAGGAGAAAAAGGAAGAGGAGAAAGAGAAAGAGGAGGAGGAGAAAGAGGAGGAGGAGAAAGAGGAGAAGAAGGAAGAGGAGAAAGAGGAGGAGGAGAAGGAGAAAGAAGAGGAGGAGAAGGAAGAGAAAGAGGAGCAGGAGAGAAGGAGGAAGAGGAGGAGAAACCCTCTGACTGACATCTCTTCCGGAGTCACGTCTACATGCTACGTGGCTGCCGGTTGACTTGACACTGGGGAAAGAAACCCAATTGTGTTGATTTTCTCCTTCATTTTTGTTCTGTTTCTTCCTATTTCTCACCCATTTGGAGAAGAAATAGGTCTGTTGTTGGAATACCAAAATAAAGGGGTCTATAAATCGTAAGAGGAATAATGAATGAAAAGAGTTTTAAGGTCCATTAGAATTGGCAATATTGTTCTTTTGGAGTATTTATTTCTATTAGATTATTCGAGTGGGTTTAAAAGCTAATATGCAGTAGCAGGTTTATTGTTTCTATTCGTTTCTAACAATCTCAGGAATGTTATCACAAAGTTATAAAAATATGTATATATATATTTGTAAGGGAACGAAGGGGAGAAGGCAGGGGGACGCGAAAGAGGGGGACGACGGGAGAAGAACAATCGAGAAATGGCTGGAAATCGAGGAGAAAACGGGTGCGTGCGTCGCTGGGGGAGGGGGGGGGGGGGTTATCTGAAGTGGTTGTTGCAAAGGTGGAGGAGAAAGGGGGGGGGGGGGGTAGATGAAAGCAGAGGTCGAAGAGGGGGAGGGAATGGCAAGGAGGCAGGGGGTTAGGCCAAGGAGGAAGGGGTAGATACAGTAGATGAAGAAGCAGGTGTAGGTGGTGGAGAATAGGGAGGAGGAGGGGGTGTGGATGAAGTAAGAGGGGGTAAGGGGGGGGCGGAGAGAAGAAGGGGGGCAGAGAAAAGTTGACAGGGTGGGTAAGCAAGAGGTAGGGGCTGGGCGAAGAAGCTAATGAGGAAGGAAAGAGAACGACAGGAGGGTGAGTTGAAATAGGGGAGGGGGGCGGATTCCGGTTCTTCGTTTTCTATATTCTGTTTTGGGCAGCCGTCTGGTAGCTCATTGGACAGCACGTCGACTTCACATACCCGTGGTCGGCAGATCGAGCCCTGTCCAAGCTCGTGAGTGTTTACTGTCGGTTACTGACGTAGCTGGGCACTGTGCTGGGTAAGGACCAAGCTCAGATGGAGTCAACACTCGTTGGCACAATCTCTCACGAGTCAGCACACGCTGACACAGGCGGGCTCGTCTCAGTGCATACAAGCCCGGCGTAGCATCTGCTCCGCAAATCTGGCTTATCCTTATCCTTCTGTTTTTGGCTGCTGCTTTTTGGTTATTTTGCAGGCGGGCCTATCACATTATTAATTGAGGGTGCTCGGCTGTCTTCTTTGACGGGTGCTACACTATTGGGATATGACATCCATGCTCTCTCTTCTGGGCGTTTTCGGCGTATGCAACTGCTGAGCTCCCGAACCGTAGTGCTTTGGGTGACCGCATTCCGGGTCTCGTTTCGTGGTTCTTCGCGTTCCACATATCTGTTTGATAACCTTGCACATACAGGACCAAAGGGAAGAAAGAAAGAAAGACGAACAGAGAGTGGGGGAGGGGTGTGTGCATGAATATCGATTTCATTTTTTTCTTCGATTATGCAGTTTTTCAGATGAATTTTTTTTTTTTTTTCTAAAAACGATAGATAAAGAAGGGAGTTCCTTGCAACGACCCGCAAGGGACTACCTGAACTACAAGCCTCTCAGTAGATTGGGACAACAGTGCTATTGGGTAGTAAAGAATGTGCAAATAATTATCTAATTATTGTATCAACAAACTAGTCGTCCTACCGAATTACTATATGAATTCATAATAATGAAAAATTATGATAATCATGAAGTTAGTCCGAGTCGGGAATACTTAGGCAATAATTGACCCTTCGGACAAGATCCACAGCGAAACGAAACGGCTTTTGGCACCCCTAGCATTATATTGGAAAAGTCTTTTATGGCTACTTGTGTTTGTTCGACATGTGTCTTGCTTAAGCTTAGCCAAAGTATATGATATAAGAAAAAAATTAATATAATTCGAATCTGTGATTTTAATGTAACAGTTTAAACTAAACCAAATACGAACTAATTGAGAATGATATTAGATTGTATCTAATTAATATGGATAATAAAAGGAGAAAGCATAATTCATTTTCCATATTCCATATGTTAATATGAATATGAAAAAAAAAAAAAAAACGGAAAGGAAAGAGAGATTAGTGCGTCTTACTAAATCTCTCTCACAGCTCGATTACGAAGATTCAACATACCCAGGTAAACCTAATCTGATTGTGCAACGAATCCCGCACGGTTGTTGTGAAGGAAGGTTGGTCTTCAAAATAGCGGTTGCATGGGACATCAGGATTGACAAGGCTGGTTTGCCAAGCCTTTCTGAAGGTTTTATCGTCGTACCACGGAGGCTTATCAAACAATACAAGCAAAGGATATCTCTGCTCGAGTTTTAATGTCGAGGGGGAATACACACGCGAGGGGGAGGAAAAAGGGGAAAGTCCGAGCGCTGACATCTGTCCCAAGGGTCACGTAGCGGGGGAGGGGAGGGGGGGAGGGGGGATGCGGTGTGGCTTCTATCCTATGCTACGTGCACGACCGGGGGAGGGGGGGAGGAATTTATAAATGGAATATTCCATAAGATACTTAATGAACTTTCAGACTCATGTCGTTTATATACATAGTGATTTGTAGAATTATAAAATTCGATACTACAAACAAATTATTAACGAATGAAAATAAAAATTGTGTAGCATTATATAATGAGTTGAAACAGGCGAAACT
>BOPN01000739.1:95382-97183 GCA_017312705.2 Penaeus japonicus | reverse complement strand
AATGATTAAATATTTCAGACTGATTTTTTTTTTATTGATGTACAGAACAGTTATCTAATAGTATGCAAAATGTCTCCAGAATTGCTCGTTACAGTGAGCAAGAGAAGGAGAGTATATTACGGGCCTGTTTATGCAAATTTGTGGGTTATTGTTGCTAAAGTAGCATTTTCTTTCTCTTGTGAAAGAGAGAAAGAGGCAGATGGAATGAGAGAGAGAGAGAGAGAGAGAGAGAGAGAGAGAGAGAGAGAGAGAGAGAGAGAGAGAGAGAGAGAGAAAGAGAGAGAGAGGGAGAGAGAGAGGGAGAGAGAGAGAGAGTGAGTGAGAGAGAGAAAGAGAGAGAGAGGGGGGGGGGGGAGGGGGAGAGACCACTTATGAAAAGTAGCCGCATAAAAACTCTCCCATTCTATTTGATATTCCCTCCGGAGGCAAAAAGTTTCACACGAAATTTTCCTTCTCGTCCTCCTCCTCCTCATCCTCCTCCTCCTCCTTATCCTCCTCCTCCTCCTCCTCCTCCTCCTCCTCCTCCTCCTCTTACTGCTCCTCCATTTACTCCTCCTGCTTCTATTCCTCTTCCTCTTTCTCTTATTTCTCCTTTTCCTTCTCCTCTTCCTCCTCCTCTTCTTGCTTCTCCTCATTTTCTTCCTCCTCTTCTTCTTCCTCTTCCCCTTTCTTCTCCTCCTTCATCTACTCCCTTTCATCTTCCTCTTCCGCTTCTTCCTCCTCCTCTTCCTTCTCCTCCTCCATCTCCACCCCCTCCTCCTTCTTCTTCTTACTCCTCCTACTCGTACTCCTCCTCCTCCCTTTCCCTTTCCTCCTCTATCAACTCCCCTTTCTTCTTCCTCCTACTCCACCTCTTCCTTCTCCTCCTCCTCCTCCTCCTCCTCTTCCATCTACCCCCCCCCCTTCTTTTTCCCCCCTACTGCTCCTCCAACTCCTCCTCCTTAAACACTTTGGAAGGAAAATATGAGCATAAAACGTTTCCTTTTATTGATTTTCTCTAAATATCTAAAGGCCATACATGGAGGCCCTCTCTCACTCTGACTCCCTCTGCCTGTGTCGGTAGTTCTGTCTCTCTCTCTCTCTTTCTCCTTATCTATCTATCTATCTATCTATATTTGTCTATCTCTCTCTCTCTCTCTCTCTTTCTCTCTCTCTCTCTCTCTCTCTCTCTCTCTCTCTCTCTCTCTCTCTCTCTCTCTCTCTCCATATGTATGTGTCTTAGTCGCTAATGGAAAGAAAGAGTAAAAAGTAATGGATTAATAAATGAATGAATGAATTATTAAAAAGATTTAGAGCTCATGGAAGTAGTATGCTAATGAATATGTAGATTTCGTTGCATTAGTGAAAAATCAATATTCATCAAGTTTTGGAACGTTGATGCTTCAATATATACCCAGTGATAGAATAATAGGTAAGCAAACTTTTATGAACATAAGTATTGACGCATTCATGGTTATATTAATGATGATTATAACAATTACGATAAAGATAATGACCATAAAAATAATGTTGTTGATGAGAATGATGATTATACTGATAATGGTGATGGTAACAATAATGATAAGGACAGTAGTAGTAATGATAAGGGCATTATTAATAATGATAAAAGTATAAAAAAAGATAATTATGATAATGGTAATAGTAATGATAATGATAAGAAAACCAATAGTGATACTGATAATGATAATGATAAAGGTAATAAGGATAAAAATGATAATGATATTACTAATAATGATAATGATTATAATAATAACAACATAATAATAATGATAATGACAACAAAAACAAAAATAATACTGAT
>BOPN01000739.1:75382-77882 GCA_017312705.2 Penaeus japonicus | reverse complement strand
TTATATGTATTTTGTATAGACTGATAGCTAAAATCGTAGGGTAGATCGGTAGGTATCAAAACTTATTTATAAGTGAATAGATAGATATACATGGCAAGACAGATAATACATTTTCAAATACTCACACGTACACACGCTCGGATATTGAGTGAGTGTGTGTATGTGTGTGTGTGTGTGAGAGAGAGAGAGAGAGAGAGAGAGAGAGAGAGAGAGAGAGCGAGCGAGAGAGAGAGAGAGAGAGGGAGAGAGAGAGAGAGAGAGAGAGAGAGAGAGAGTGAGTGAGTGGGAGAGAGAGAGAGCGAGAAAGAGACAGAGAGAGAGAGAGATAAAGAGAGAGAGAGAGGGAGAGAAGAGAGAGATAATGAATTAGAGAGAGAAAGAACTAAATATATTCCAATGAAAACGTTCTCTAGGTATTATGGTATCGGGTTCATGCAATGCGTTCAACCAGAAAGTTCAAACTCGCTTTGAACATGTACTGCGCCCATTCGCCCTGGATATAAAGCCATGAATGTTCTGAACTTTGCGTCCCTTTGCCTCGGTAGGAAGTATAGTTCACGGTGATTTAGCAAAGACCTTGTGGGAACGCTCTGGTGTGCGAGGCCGCTGCCGTGTGGCTTGGTCCTTTGCAGGGTTTTGTTCGTGTGTGTGTGCGTGTGTGGATATGTGTGTGTGTGTGTGTGTGTGTGTAGATATGTGTGTGTGTGTGTGTGGAGTGGGTGGGTTGGAATGTTTGCGTGGGTGTATATGCGTTTGTGTGTGTGTGTGTGTAGATATATGTGTGTGTGTGTAGATATATGTGTGTGTGTGTATGTAGAGTGGGTGGGTTAGAATGTTTGTGTGGGTGTATATGCGTTTGTGTGTGTACGTGCGTGTGTGTGTGTGTGTGTGTGTGTTCCTCTCCTACCTTTTTTCTCTCTCCCAATCTCTCTTCTTTTAGTGTGGCGTTATGTTTATACTTCCATGCATGTGGGAATCTGCATTACTGTTATGCGTTCAGCTATTCCATCTCTATATACTCTTCATCATTCCCCTCAATGTGCTTTCAATGACAAAATCGTCTGATAAATCACGGCATTGGTGACTGCTGCATCTGCACTGCGATACTATTGCCATTTTTCGCATTATTCACTTAATTTATGTGAACATCGACCAACTATTGATATGTATCGGTTTCTATTGGAGAATTCTATCAATCAAGCATGGCGTGTACGTGTTCATTTTGCCATTCAAATATAAGGGATATATATATATATATATATATATATATATATATATATATATATATATATATATATATATATATGCATATATATATATGCATATATACTGTTTACCAGTAGTAATACAAACTTTTTTTTCTAAAGATCTTCAAAATAATGCGATTTAAAGGTCCTAATTACGATATTCCTAAACATCTAAGCAATTGATTCATGTGAGAAAAAAAAAAATCTAAATCCTCTTTATTAGATAAATCCTATAAATCTGCCAAACTTTTCAAAGCAGATGGAAGCCGAAGATGACTTTGCTATTCGCCAGGAAATGGAGAAGCAAATACCATGCACTATGCAACACAGTTCAATCATCTGGAACAAGGTCGCCCCATGCTATCTTGAAATGGCTATGTTAACCGCTTGCCTTGTTGTCAAAGTGCATATTCTAGAAGGTACATAGATTCTGTAGTCTGCGTGTGTGCTAGTGTGCTTGGGAATGTGCTTGGATTTATGTTTGTTTGTGTGTGTTTGTCTATTTGTGATAACATGATAAAGATACGTTTTTTTTAAGTTATATTAGATTGATTGTGTACGTGTGTGTGTGTGTTTGTGTGTATGTGTGTGTGTGTGTGTGTGTGTCGGTGTGTCGGTGCGTCTGCGTGTGGGTGCGTGTGTCGGTGCGTGTGTGTGTGTGTGTGTCGGTGTGTGTGTGTGTGTGTGTGTGTGTGTGTGTGTGATTTTCAGAATCAGTTTGATTATTAGTATATACATAATTAATCGTTACCGTGATCACAAGATAATTATAATGTCACATTAAAAAAAAAACCGTTGCAACTTTGCAATAAGAGGATTTATGTTAACGGTTTAGTCATCATCATTATCACTGTTCCTCTTATTAGCTTTAGTGTTATTATTATTTTGTTCTATTGTTAGTATCTTTCTTAGTATCATCATGATCATTATTACCAATATATTATATTATCATTATCATTTCCATTGTCATAACTATCTTTTTTGTCATTATTATCATTTTTAATCTTATCACTCTATCATCATCATTTTTGTTATCATAATCATCATTATTGACATCTTGCTTTTATAATTATTATTGTCATTATTATCATTATTATTATTATTATTACTATTACTATTATTATCATTATTATTATTATTATTATTATTATTATTATTATTATTATTATTATTATTATTATTATCATTATAAGTATCATTATCATCATTAATATTATTACTATTGTTATCACTGTTATTATTGTTATTATTAC
>BOPN01000739.1:55382-57882 GCA_017312705.2 Penaeus japonicus | reverse complement strand
AAGGCTAATAAGGCATCGTTATGCTGAAACATGCCACTCCTTGAAAGTGCATAAAATTCATTAGTATTCATTATCATATTCTTAATACTCCTAACGACAATGACATAATGATAATGATGACTATGATAATAATGATAAAGATAGTAATGATGATAATGTTGATGCTGCTGATGATGATAATAATAAAAATGATAATAATGACAATTATAACAGTAACAATAATAATAAGAATAGTAATAATAATGATAATAGTACTAATGATAATAACAATGCTAATGATGATGATGGTAATAATAATAATAATAATGATAAATATATTAATAATAATAATGATAATAATAATGATAACAATAACAATAATAAATATAATAATAATAGCGGATAATCAATAGTAATGTTAATAATAATGATAATGATAATAATAATGATAATAGTAATAATAATAATGATGTTAATAATGATAACAAAAATGATAATGTTAATAATGATGATAATAAAAGTGATAATAATGGTGATAATGATATTAACAACGAAAGTATAATAATAAGAAATATTCGTCAAAAAACATTTACGTCTTCATGTGCTGTTGACAAATAGTGGTCTAGCAAGGCAACAATCTGTCCTAGTTCAAATGAAAAATCGCCTTAGAATTTAATGGGTTACTAAATGAAGATAAAATGCAATGATATATATCACAATAGTTTATTTCCGGGGAGTAATTTTCTCTGAGAGCTCTTTCTCGTGTCCAATTGCGCTCATGGGGAGCCAAGCCTTTTTCCAGGGAGTGCTTATGCGGATCATGAAAATTAAATTCCGTGCTGTTTCGTAGTCATGATGATTTTAAGATTTTGAAAATATGTGTGTTTTGAATTTGAAATTGATAATGCTGCTTCTGGAGGTGTTTTTTTTTTTTTTTTTTTTTTTTTTCTTACAAAATTATTCTATGAATGTATTCTCAACCTGGAAATAACATTTCCTTTCTGTGTTTGTAACCCTAGGAGATGCTATGTAGGATTATCCCATCCTTTTCCGTTTCCTTGTTGAGAATTATACTTGTTTCAATATGACATTTTTGAAAATCATACATTGATAACTTTTCACAATATGTCTGACGTGAAAATTTAAGAATAATTGCTGACGGCAAATCAGCTCTATGCTCTCATGAAGTTGACAACGGTTTCATTATCTAGCGCTATATGATTAGTGGGATTAACTATTCCGCCGGCACGTGTGCAGATTGAGCCTTGAAACCCAAAAGTTAAACCTGCTCTCGAGGTTCATTAAAAGTCGATCCTGAACTCTGCCACGACGCATGGCCAGGTGAGGTCTGGATTAAGCTTCAATCTGGATTTAGTGGTATGGCACCTACAAAAGAAGCTGTATGATCACTATTAATGCCATAATACACACCAAAGAAGGGGTAGAAGATGACACCAATCTCTTCTTGAAGGTCGGTTATCCACATCTCCACTAATCACTAATTTCAATGAGCGATGACACACAGTAAGAGGCTGACCATCGGCTCTAAAATACGGCACTGCAAGATGCACAGGCAGAATGACAAGAGGAAGGTGAACCATAGCATGTGTAGAAGCTGACATGCGCCTCTGTGCCAGCGTGGTTGCTTTTTGCTGTGGCACTCGCTGACGTAAGCACGGGTTGCCTCCCTCTTCTCTATCTCTTGTTTTTTTTTTTTGTTTTTTTTTTTTTTGTTTCTTCTTTCTTTCTTTTTTCTTTTTTTTCGTCTTCTTTCTTTCTTTCTTTTTTCGAGTGGTTATTTATTTCTGTCAGACTAAGATAGCTGATATAATATGGATACTACAATTTTAGTTGATGATAATATTAAGAAAGCCTGTCAGATGGCACATATAAGCCTCGTGATATTATAAAATAAGATAATAGAACAAACGCAAAAGGAAACCTCTTCTATAATCATGAGATAATGAGAAAGAATGCGAAAGCCTCGATGCTCTGAAATTATATTTGCTGTTCTGCGGAGGTGACTACAGTGCCCCACTTGCAGTAAAAAGAATAATAAATAAATAAATAAATAAATAAAGAATAAAAATAATGATAATAAAAAAATTATGCCCGCCCCCAATTTGATAAAGATAAGGATAACAACAACATTGATGATGACAATAATCATACTGGTAACATTGATATCAACAATAATGTGATGATGATAATAACAAATATGATGATAATGATGATAATCAAAATGATAACAACAGCAATGATAATAATCATCCTTACCAAAATTATGATAATCATGAATATCTAATTATGACAGTGACAGTAATGGTAACAATGGTAACAATTTTGTAATAAAATGATAAAGATAACAATAATGGTAATATTAGCAAAACAACAAATATAATTAATGATGATAGTGATTGTAGTGATAAGGATAATAGTGATAATGATGATAATCATAGAAATTATATTAATCATGATAACAATAATGATGAAGATAATAAATTGGTAAGAAAGAAAATAA
>BOPN01000739.1:45382-47882 GCA_017312705.2 Penaeus japonicus | reverse complement strand
GAGCTTCAGCGATCTCATATCATGCAATGTCTGTCTATATTTCGTGCTCAGGCAACGTTTCTAGTTATAGCGTTGTCATTAAAAAAAAAAAAAAAAAAAAAAAAAAAAAAAAAAAAAAAAAAAAAAAACAGAAGAATCATGCATCTTCCTTATTCACAATGAGTGAAGGAAGTCAATGTGACATATAGGGAGTGTCATGCACATGTAATGGGAGCAGATCCTAAACAGATCCTAAAGACTCCTGTTGATCCTGTGCTTGGTTTCATCAGGTACTTGGGGTACAAGTTAGAATTGGTTTCTAGATGCGGGTTCAATGTTGGTTAGGGTGCTGCATCATATGGGTACATCCAATCAGGTCAACGGTTCTTCATAAACGCGGACGGACATCTGACATTTATCATGAGTGGCTTCTTTCCCGGGAGTTGATAGGTTGTTGATATCAGGCACAGTGGATATACTTCACAGGGAAGCTGGTAAAAGTTTATTGAACCTGGGCGGAGTTATCCCAGTTGATTCATTGTGTAACCTACCTTAGTTAAAGAAGGACAATAGAGTAAGGGAAATATAGAAATCTTGTATATCCTGGTGTGGCCGGTGAGGGAATGTCGTTTCTAACTGGATTGAACAAGAATGGCGTTTGTAAAAATATGATGTCCAAATTCTTACCAATCTAGATTTTTTTAAAAACCTGTATCTTTACATTCATCTTCCCAAGCAGCATAATTCTCCTATGCGGCATCTTATCTATTCATTTTTTATTACTTGCAACGTACATTTAAAACGCATTAATATAATTGTTATCATTGTTATCATTATTATTTTTATCATTATAATTATTTTATCACTATCATTATTATCATTAAGGAGCAGAAAATGAAGAAAAAAGACCTATTTGTATAAATCAAAGATAGGAAAAGAAACAACTTTGTGTAGTTTGTGTACGTCTAAACATTCTCTTTGGATTTATGCGTGTGTGCGTCTATAATTGTAGGTGTGTATTTGTGTGTGTATTTGTAATAGTGTGTGTGTGTTTATGTATGTGTGTCTGCGCGCGTGTGAGTGTGCGTGTCCGTGTGAGTGTGTATGTGTGTGTATGCGTGTGTGGCCATAATACACTATTTGTATTCGTATGTGTACACGCGTTTACATGAGTACATGTATGTGTATATGTATCCACGTACACAGACAGCACGGGGGAAAGAGCCACCAGGCCCGTAGCATCCGTAATGGGAAGAGTAGGTTAGTCGCGATAGTATTACACTGATTAGTTTATCAGACTTAATCTATTCACGGCGGAGGAACAATCCTGAAATTGCGTCACTTGTGGGGACGGTGCTGTATCTCTGCCTGCTTGCTTGCTTGCTTGCCTTTCTGTCTCTTCTCTCTCTTTCTCTTTCGGTCTCCCTCACTCCTCTTCTTTAGCTTCTTCTGTTTGTTTGTCTGCCTATCTCTGTTTCAGTCTCTCTATGCTCTTCCTCTCTCTCTCTCTCTGTCTTTCACTCACTCTCGTATTCATTCTTCCGCTCCCTCCCTCTTTCACTCTCTCTCTCTCCCTCGTCTGTACCCAATTGTTTATAGTCTTTGTCATTTGAAAGTTTTTCAATCTCATGCTTTCCCTGAATTAGATGTTACACAATGTAAACTCTTTAATAATAGGGATATTTTTATGCTATTGTGTTGAGATTGGATCCTTTTTTTTTATAGTAAAAGTACTTTAATCTATCTAAAGGCAAGATAAAGGGTAATTACAATGATTACAATGACACTGATGATGATGGTAATGATTAAGATTGCAGTGCAGTGACAATGTTAACTTACAGACTTTAAGCCTATGGAGTAGCCAATAGATACAATTAAATAAATTCCAGTAATTCCAAGAACCATAAACCTAAAATCGATCATCACTAAAAAGGAAAAAAAAAAAGAAAGGAAAGTAAAACAAAACATAACTTCCTAGAAAACGCTCCCACCAACCTAGACAAAATACAGAAGAAACCTCGCTTGGAAAGACCAATTGCCCGTTCGCAAGGTAACGATAGACGGATTGAGATCAGAGAAAGGGGCAACTCTCAGCTAATCGGATGAACTAGAAGACGGAATCTGAGAGTGTGACGTAATGGAGGATTGAACAATAATTCAGAATTCCCTCCAGTTTGATCCGCCATAGCTAGATCCACGACCGAAAGTTTGAATTCCTAATTTCTAGAAAAAAAAAAATGATTCCTGGCGAGGTTAAGATGAAGCAACATTAGATGTGGTGGATTGGTGGATCTTACTAATCTGCTGACTAACAGCGGGAATGGATACAGAATCCAGGAGGACAATTTAAATCCCTTTTTCATTGTAAACAACAGACTGCCATTCTAAATTAGACTTTCAGTGACGACATTGTCTAGTGTGAGAAGACAGTATTCGGAGATGAAATTAGTCCTGGAATCCGTAACACAACTGAAGCAATAGTTGACTCCATTCTTATAGGCATAAGAAAGGAACAAAGCAC
>BOPN01000738.1:408452-413637 GCA_017312705.2 Penaeus japonicus | reverse complement strand
GAAGAAGAAGAAGAAGAAGAAGAAGAAGAAGAAGAAGAAGAAGAAGAAGAAGAAGAAGAAGAAGAAGAAGAAGAAGAAGAAGAGGAAGAGGAAGAGGAAGAAGAAGAAGTCGTGTGAATACATAAGCATCCGTCCCTCTATTTACCCTCTCCTTTTGAACCCGCTATCATCCTGTCGATCGGCCTGCCTTACAAATCCACCTGACAGGCCGCTCACGGATGTCACCGAACAGCTGAGACGTCGGTCAGCGAGGTCTCTTGATAGCCGTCGGAAGGGCAGAGTGGGCGTCGAGGAAGAATGGGCGTCGAGGCAGAGTGGGCGTCGCGGCAGTGTGGGCGTCGCGGCAGAGTGTGGGCGTCGCGGCAGAGTGGGCGTCGAAGCAGTGTGAGCGTCGCGGCAGAGTGGGCGTCGAAGCAGTGTGGGCGTCGCGGCAGAGTGGGCGTCGAAGCAGTGTGAGCGTCGCGGCAGAGTGGGCGTCGAAGCAGTGTGAGCGTCGCGGCAGAGTGGGCGTCGAAGCAGTGTGGGCGTCGCGGCAGAGTGGTGAGAAATAGTCGTAAAACGAATCGTAAAGAGGCTCGGGACAAGAGTGACTACACGATAAGCGCACTACTCTTGCATTAGGAACGAGTTTCGAGGGTGATATGGTGGCCGTGCGGTGGATGGGTATGTAGGGTAGGCCTGTGGGATGGGAAGGGGAAGGGGGTTGGGGATGGGGGGGTGGGGGATTGCCCCGGGTTGAATTGAAGGTGGGAGGAGGGGGAGGGTCGCTTGAGGGGGCCGTAGAAAGGGTCGCATGTGGATGATTTGTTTGCTTGTGGGTGTGAGAGTAGTTATGATGGAGGAAAAGGAGGATGAGAAGGAAGAAGAAGACGAAGAGGAAAAGAAGAAAAAGAAGAAGTGGAGGAGGAAGAGGAAGAGGAGAACGAAGGCAGAAGAAGAATAAAAATCAGGAGGAAAAAAAAAAGATGGAAGAAGAGTTATGGAAAATCAAGGAGGAAGGGAAATAAATAAATGTAAAAGAAGGGCAGGGGAGGAATAGGCGGTAAAGGGTACAGAAGGAGGGAAGTGGAGGAGGAGGAGGAGGAAGAGGGGAAGGAGGTGGTGGCGTGCGCGGGCGGTGAAGGAGACTCTGTGTGAGACTCCTCTTAGGTAACCTGAAGCGCTCCTCCCTGTCGCTGTTATCTCTGTGCTTGTAGTTTGCCTCGATTTGACTTCACTTAGTTGCCTTGTTTGCCCCCCCCCCCTCTCTCTCTTCTTCTTCTTCTTCTTCTTCTCCTCCTCCTCCTCCTCCTCCTCCTCCTCCTCCTCCTTTTTCTTCTTCTTTTCCTCCTCCTCCTCCTCCTTTTTCTTCTTCTCCTCCTCCTCCTCCTCCTCCTCCTCCCTTTCTTCTTCTCCTCCTCCTCCTCCTCCTTTTTCTTCTTCCTCCTCCTTCTCCTCCTCCTCCTCTCTTCTTCTTCTTCTTCTTCTTCTTCTTCTTCTTCTTCTTCTTCTCCTCCTTTTTCTTCTTCTCCTCCTCCTCCTCCTTTTTCTTCTTTTCCTCCTCCTCCTCCTCCTCCTCCCTTTTCTTCTTCTCCTCCTCCTCCTCCTCCTTTTTCTTCTTCTTCCTCCTCCTTCTTCTTCTTCCTCCTCCTTCTCCTCCTCCTCCTCCTCCTCCTCCTCCCCCTCCCCCTCCCCCCCCCCCCTCGCCCTCCCCCTCCTCCTCCCCTCCTCTTCCTCCCCTCCCCTCCCCTCCCCTCCTCCTCCTCCTCCTCCTCCTCCCCCTCGCCCTCCCCCTCCTCCTCCTCCCCTCCTCCCCTCCCCTCCTCCCCCTCCAGATCTTCCTGCTGGTGGGGCGACGCGAGAGACGAGGTGTGTGTGTGAGCGATCCCGAGCCGCCCTCCCTCCCTCCCTCCCTCCCTCCCTCCCTCCCTCCTTCCCTCCCTTTTGGCAAGGCCTGCTGTTGGAGCGACACTTACGACGGATGATGAGTGGCTGTTTGGCGATGGTCTTGCGGCGCGTTGCTAATGGAGTCCTCCGATTGCATGGCACAATTGCCGGATCTGTTTATCTGGTGCCGGTCGGACACCGTGACTAATTAAGGGACCGATGTCAGTGGCATGAGTAGTTTCGGTTAAGTATGTACATGTTTTTTTTCTCTCTTTTTTTTTAAAGTGCGTTCCATTCCTTAAGTGTCTGAGGACTTGATCGCTGAATGAGCAGCACAGCAGCGCCCTCGGCAACCGGCGGTGAAGCCTGATACTAATGTCTACTGTTTGCACTTGAAGTGAAGTTTTGACAAATGCGAAGTTGCACTGAAGAAGGCTGGGAATGAAACGAGAGACGGGCACAATGTGGCACGACGTTGCAGCCCTCTCTTGAACGGGTACTTGAGCACCTTGTGGTACGGAGAGGGACACGGCTTTATCGCAAGCGGCGTGACATTCTCAATGGCGGGATGTACGGGAGGAATGGAGTGTGGGTGTAGGTGTGTGGGTGTGAGAGAGAGGGAAAAAGGGAGAGGGAGGGAGGGAGGGAGGGGGAGGGAGAGAGAGAGGAGAGAAGAGAACGAGCGAGAGAAAGAGAGAGAGAGCAAAAGATTCAAGCAGATTAGCTTAACCCAATCTGACTCAAAAGATCGTAACCCACGTTGCTGAGGGCGACAAATAGCGGGCAGGAGCGAGGAGCGGCCGCCCCGAGTGATGAGGCACGCCTTTATTCTCGTCTCCGTCACTTCCCGAGTTTCTCAGACACGCTTCCTTCACCCTCTTCCTTCCTCTTCCTCTGCATCTTCTTAAAGAAAAATCATAATTTTCTCCTTTTCCTCTTTTCCTCGTCGTCCTCTCCCCTCTTCTCCTTTTTTTCTTTTTTAATGTCATCTTCTCTCATTCTTTGCCTTCCCCTACTCCTCATTTTTTAAATTTCCTCTTCCTCTCCCCTCTTCCCCCCCCCCCCCATTCTTCGCATTCCCCACACGACCCTCTCTCCACCACACCATCAGTTTCACCCAAAGCCTGGCGAATGCTTTGGATACAGGTCGATATATTTCCATCTCTCTCTCTCTCTCTGTCTCTCTCCGCAAGTCGACCTCTCACCATTCCTCTGGTATTGCTTTCGCGCAGAAAAGAAAACGGAGGCGAAGAAAACGACGTTGGAGCTGTCGGTCTTGCGAGGAATTTCCACCTAAAAGGGATTCTTTGCGTATGGGGGTGGGGGAAGGGGAGGGAAGAGGGAGATGGGGGACGTGTAGGAGGAGAGGGAGGAGGAGGGCAGGGAGAGAAGGGGGATGGAGGGAGGGAGGAGGAGGGGGACAGGAGGATTTTGTGAGAAGGGGAGAAAGAGATGGAGTACGACGCAAGGGGAAAAAGGGGAATGGAGGGGGAAAAAGAGAAGTTAGTTGGAGAAAGAGACGGAGCGAGACAAGGCAAAGGTGTGACCTTGGGCCCGGTTACGTCACGGCCTAGAGAGGAATGGGGGGGAGGGGGGGAGCGGCCTAGTCGTCGTCGTACGCCAAGTGATAAGCCTACTACTACCGACGAGGAGGAGGGCGGGGGGGGGGGGGGGACGGTCCGACAAGAACACATGGTCACAGAGATCGTCCTGGGCATGGCATGGGCGTGTATGAATATATATACATGATGCCCCCGTCTAAGTGCGTATGTGTGCACGCATATATCGTCCGATTACGTGTGCCATGCCCGTCCCAATGCCCAGGAAAGGAAAGGAAAGGAAAGGCTGATGGACGAGAGCGCCTCCCAATTTCCCGGGTCGTTTCGGAATGGCTTCGTTGGACGATCGATTTGTCTCGCCATTGTTCGAAAGTCGGTCTTTAGTTCGGCCCATTATGACGCTTACCCACGGCTCTACGGGTATGGGTAAGGGGTGAGGGTGAGGGGAAGGGGAAGGGGAAGGGGAAGGGGGAGGTGCGACATGCCATACCCCCGGATGTGTCTTGTTTGTATTCATTTAAATATGGGGAGTTTTTTTTAATAGATATTATTTTCTTTCCCCCCAGTTTATTATGGTACTGATTTATTATCAGTTGAAAGATAAGAATGGTTAGATTTAATGCGTTATTGTGTTTGTTTTCTGAAAAAAAAACTTCATCGAACTTCAATATTGTATGCAATCAACCATTTCCCAAACCCATAACGGCGCAAATGAACCACATTAATTAAAAATATACATCCTCCCTCCCCCCTTTCCTGACACCTTCCCCCCCCCCCCCAATTATTAAAACATCTGCCGGGGATCTCGTAACACGTTTAACCCCCAGTAGAAGCCCCATGGAGAAAGCCGGAAAAAAATATTAATCATGTCTTTATTTTTTAACGACGAGGCTATTTCCGGGTGTTTGGGGATGGCGGCTTGTTAGGTGTCGCCTTTTGACGCTAGGCCTATCGAGCTGATCGGCGCCTCCCATTATATGTATGGGGTAAGGGGAGAGGGGGGGCTTGGAGGTTGGGTGTGGGTGGATAGTGTGTGTGTGTGTGTGTGTGTGTGTGTGTGTGTGTGTGTGTGTGTGTGTGTGTGTGTGTGTGTGTGTGTGTGTGTGTGTGTGTGTGTGTGTGTGTGTGTGTGTGTGTGTGTGTGTGTGTGTGTGTGTGTGTGTGTGTGTGTGTGTGTGTGTGTGTGTGTGTGTGTACACGCGGATGTTTGTGTGTGTGTGTGTGTGTGTGTGACCCAATCACCATTGTTGTATCATGCGTGTCTCGGTTAATTGGCTGTGTATCGCCGCAGTCGGCTATTAAACTTCCTAATAGCAGTTCGCTCGTTATTTCGCTCTGCTAATTGCCTCTCCCGTTGGTCATTAGTAGCGATCACGACCGTTACTTTGTACTGGTAATTATCATAATTATTAATACATCTCCAGGATGGTTTCAAAGCATCACTAATTACTACACCCGTTTCTTAATTAGTTGCTAAGAATGACCTTGTTAATTACCAATTTGTAGGTCATGTTTGTTGGTTCGTTTGATTGTATCTCCGTTAGTCGTGCAATGTTGACTGTTTTATCTTTTAAGGTAAATGATAAATCCAACCGGCCCTGAGATAGAACCCAGATGGTGAGGATTAATAATGAAGAGAAAATAGTAACCCGAGTGTGGTTTTAGTATTTTGATATATTTTTGGGGGGTCTGCTTGGATTTATTTTTTATTTTTTATTTTTGTTCTACTTGCTTGTTTTATCTTGTGTTCTTTGTCTCTC
>BOPN01000738.1:400952-405952 GCA_017312705.2 Penaeus japonicus | reverse complement strand
AGAGAGAGAGAGAGAGAGAGAGAGAGAGAGAGAGAGAGAGAGAGAGAGAGAGAGAGAGAGAGAGAGAGAGAGAGAGAGAGAGAGAGAGAGAGAGAGAGAGAGAGAGATTGAGCCAGCCAGAGAATGATAAAGACAGAATAAAAACAAAACACACGCAAACGAGAAAGGAGAGAGAGAGAGAGAGAGAGAGAGAGAGAGAGAGAGAGAGAGAGAGAGAGAGAGAGAGAGAGAGAGAGAGAGAGCGCAGACAACCGTCATCATCTCCCCCAGAGAATTGTATACACATAACATGATATCAGTCTGATTTATTTGCATGGATCTCGCAACGGTTTAGTTGTTCGATTGTTTACACACCACCACGCCTCTCTCCCTTTCGTCCCCACCCCCACCCCTTCCCCTTCCCCTTCCCCTTCCCCTTTCGTCCCTTCCCCCTTCCCCCTTTCGTCCCCCTCCCTCCCCCACCTTTTCGTGTCTCGCTCTCGAGTCGTGAGGCAACAAAAGGGTGATAAAAATCGTGTTAAGAGTGAGCTTGAGAACTCAGTATTGTTGTACTGTGAGGAGAGAGAGAGAGAGAGAGAGAGAGAGAGAGAGATACTGGGTTGCAGTCTCGCGGTGTCACTTCAGTGCTACACGAAACGGGTTCTCGTTCCCAGATGGTTGCATTCACGGGCATTGTTCAGTGTGATTTTAGACCTTAGTGAGCTTTCCTTTTTCTTAACCTTTTTTTTCATTCTAAAGATAGGGGGGGAGGGGGGAGAAGAGGATGGTCATCGAGAAGCCGTCATGGTTGCGTCATACTTTTTTTTCATATTATTATACCTGTTGAATCTTATCGTCGCTCGATTGGCCGTAATCCGTGGGATCCTAGAGGGTTATTGGAGGTGATTGGAGGCGAGTTGTTTCGACTCACTCGGCACTCCCCCTCTCGGCCAGGACGCGAAAGGGGACTCGGGGCTGAAAAGGACTCTTGGTTTGGTTTGAACACCTGAAGAAGGACTCGGGGCTGGAAAAGGACTCTTGGTTTGGTTTGAACACCTGAAGAAGGACTCCTTGGGTTAACTAGGATATCTGGAAGAGACTCTTGGCGCAGCTAGGACGGCTGAAAAGGACTCTGTATAGCCTGGGTCGGATTCTTG
Source organism: Penaeus japonicus (assembly GCA_017312705.2). Taxonomy (NCBI): domain Eukaryota; kingdom Metazoa; phylum Arthropoda; class Malacostraca; order Decapoda; family Penaeidae; genus Penaeus; species Penaeus japonicus. The sequence goes on along the minus strand of BOPN01000738.1, from coordinate 404,816 downwards.
ACTAGGACGCCTGTAAAGGACCTGAGACTCGTCCTCCTAAACTTCTCGTGTTTATATTAGCAATAAATCCTGCATTGTATGAAGCCATATTGAGAGTCAATATTGGAGTGGTGTGGTAATGTAATTTGCACCTCGATCGGGGACGAAAGAGGCTCCGTATGTGTGGGGGGGACAAGGGTAGGTAGGCAGGTACCCCCCCCCTCTTCTCTTTCTGTGTGAGTGTGAGTGTGTGTGAGAGAGAGAGAGAGAGAGAGAGAGAGAGAGAGAGAGAGAGAGAGAGAGAGAGAGATTGCAGTGTTTGGTTGTTTGGTTGTTTTTAAGTGATTTAGTTCATTCATTCATTTTAACGTGTTTTTTTTAATTATTTAAGTTTAACTACTCAATAAGAAAACAAATCTGTAACTCAGTCTTTTTTACGTAATCCATTTGTGTCTTTCTGCTTTTGGTTTGTTTTTATCGGCTTTGTCACTCCACTTCCCTCTTTCTTGTTTTTTTTTTTTTTTTTTTTTTTTTTTTTCATTTCTTGCTTCGTAACAGTTTTTTTTTTTTTCTTTCCTTTTTTCGTTTCTTTATTTCTCAATTCTAAACATTAATGCAATGTCATCGCACGCTTACGATTAAGTAAAAAAAAGGAAAAAAAAAGTTTTCGCTTTTTGTGAAATGTCTTGGTTACGTCACCGAAGACCGAGCGCTCAGGACTTGCTGCCGACTCCTTGACAGTCCTTTCGACGACTCTGACAATCGCATTCCTTCAGGAGACGCAGGATGCTGATCAGATCCCCGATAAGAAGGATAAGGATCTTGATGTGGATGCTTGAGCAACTCGTATTCTCTCCTATCCCCCTTCCCCCTCCTACCCCCTATTCTCTCCTATCCCCTCTTCCCTCCTACCCCATCCTATCCTCTTCCCCCTGTCTCCTATCCTACCCTCTTCCCCTCCTACCCCCTCTTCCCCTCCTACCCCCTCTTCCCCTCCTACCCCCTCTTCCCTCCTACCCCATCCTCCTATCCTCTTCCCCCTGTCTCCTATCCTACCCCCTTCCCCTCCTCTCCCTCCTTGAGATTTAATTGTTGCTCGTAATGAGACTGGATTCCTTACAAGGCTCTGCTGTATAGGGGGAGAGGGAGAGGGAGAGGGAGAGGGGGGGATTTGGCACCAGCATAAGCTGAGTTCGGGAGAAAAATTGTGGGATTTGTTCTTTTGTATTCGGGGTGATTTCGTATTTTCTTCTTCTTCTTCTTCGTCTTCGTCTTCTGTTATTCATTGTCTTCATATTCACCTTTTTTCTTCTTCACTTCCTCCTATTCTTTCTTTTCTTCCATTTCTTCCTTTTCTCTTTCTCGTCTCCTCCTCCTCCTCCTCCTCCTCCTCCTCCTCCTCCTCTTCCCCCCCCTCCTCTTCCTCCTCTTCCGTCTTCTTCTCCTTCTCCCTCCCTCATCCCCCTCCTTTTCCATGCCTCATTTCCACACTTTAATGACGTCATCTTCCAGGTATGACATTTCCTAGAATCTCTTCTCCGTAAATGTCTATGAACGCTTAGTGTGTGTGTGTGCTTAGTGTGAAGGAAGGAGGAGGGAACACGTGCCGGCTCGTTGTTGGACACTCTTTCATTTTCTCCCTCTTTCTCTCCTCGCTAATTCCTCTTCCTTTTGGGAGGCTTTTAATCCTCCCTCTTGCCTCCCTTTTTCTATCTATTCTTACGTTACCCTCGTTCTCTCTCTCTTTTTCTCTTTCCCTATATGCTGCTTATCTCCCCCTACCTACCTCGCTCCTCCCTCCTCCTTCAGTTCACACTTATCTTTCTGCACCCCTCTGCTATGCCTCTCCTCCCCCAACCATCGTTCCCTCTCGACTCTCTTAATCTCCTTCATTTTTCTTTCTTCTCCTCCTTCTCCTCCTCCTCTTCTTATTCTCTCTTTTTCTTTCTCCCTCCCTCCCTCCTTTCCTCATTCCTTCCCTCATCTCCCCCCACCGCCACCCTTAGAGATGAGGGAGATAGGAGGGCACAGTCCAAATAGCGAAGACCTCATGAATAAGAGGAAAGTCGTTACGGTCTCTGGGTTGGTCGTTGAAGTGACGCAAAGGTAACTATTGCCGGACGGACCCTCTTGTAGGCCTACCCCCCCCCCCCCTCTCCCCCACTAGAATACCCTCTCTAGACCTCCCTTATCTCTCTTCCCTTCTTCTCTTCTCATCCTCTGCCCATCCTCTTCCTCTTCACTCCCCTCCCCTCCCCTCCCCTCCCCTCCCCTCCCCTCCCCTTCCATTCTTTCTCCCATTTTCCTCTTTTCCTTCTCTCTATCTCTTTCTCTCTTTGCTTACACTCTCTTACTCTCTTCCCTCCTCTCTCTCTTCTCACCTTGCCTCCCGCCACTCCTCCTCCCCCCTCTCCCTCCCTCCTCCCCCCTCTCCCTCCCTCCTCCCCCGCTCCCATCCTCCCAAAAGCCTCGGAAAGTTACCTGACATTGTATTAATCTGAAGAGGGGAGGGAAAGAGGGAAGGGGGGGGAGAGGAGGGGGAAGGTGAAGGAGGGAGTTGAAGTGACATATCCTCCTCCCTCCCCTCCCCTCCCCTCCCCTCCCTCTTGCCCCCCCCCATTCACTCCACCCCCCTGCCCCCCCTCCCCATCGTTAGAACAGCTTCATTTCCCCAAAGAATGTGGCTGATCTCGAGTCCAGATTATTCCCCGGATGAGGCGAGGCAGAAAGATGGTCGGTCTGGAAGTGTTTGTATGGGTGATTGTGTGCCTGAATGCGTGTGTATGTGTGTGTGACTGTGACTGTGATTGTGACTGTGACTGCGTGCTTGTGGGTGACGCAATGCCGAGATTGATTCTGGTGTGTGTTGTTTTGTTATTTTTTTTCTATGCGGGCTTAGGCATTGGCGACGGAATCTCCCAAGTGGGTTCTGAAAATTGTTTGTTTGTCTGTGTGTCTGTACGAGCTGAAAGAGGTAAGGAAGCGCCTTTATCTCCGGGTTGAAAAGTGGCGTCACATTCCCGCGCCGGAGAGAAATACCCGGAAATTACCGGAATAATTGAGCCCCGGATGTACACGCTCTTGGAATGAACACTTGCGTATGTTGCGTTTTTTTCTTTTTTCTTTTTTTTTTATTTATTTCGTTTTTTTTGTCTTATCCTTCTTTTTTCTTTGTCGTTGCCGTTTTCCTCTTCCTCCTACATCCCTCCTCCCTTCCTCCTCCACCTCCTCCTCCTCCTCCTCCCCCCCTTCCCCCTCTCCTCCCCTCCCCCTCCCCCCTCTCCACCTCCTCCCCCTTCCTCCCCCTCCTCCTCCACCTCCTTCTTCCTCCTCCTCCTTCCTCCTTCCTCCTTCCTCCTCCTCCTCCTCCTCCTCCTCCTCCTCCTCCTCCTCCTCCTCCTCCTCCTCTTCCTCTCATAGCGTCAGACGTGAGTCAGACGTAAAGAGGCACTCGCCGACGGAACGAACGAACGAACGTGCGTGAGTAATGGAGCCGTAATCTTGCACATACAAACGAGCCAAAATTCCCTCCAGTGTGATACGAATACGAGATTATTAAAATGAAGGCCCGCATGCATGACCCGTGGCCGAGAAACCCTCATGACGTGGAGTTTAATGTCGTGCCCGCCATCTTTTTTTTCTCTCTCTTTTACTTTCTTTCTTTCTTTGTTTTGACGCTTCGTAGGCCTAAAGGAATAGTCAGTAAGACATTAAAGAGGTGTACTGTAAGCCGTGATGGCATAGCTGGCTGGGTCGTCCTTCGGTAATTGGTGCCTGATGGTTATCGGGGGATCAGTTGAGTGGAGTAGGAGGGGGGGGGGGGGATGGAGAGGAGGAGGAAGGGAGAGGAATGGAGAGAAGGGGAGGGTAGGGTAGGGAGGAGGA
>BOPN01000738.1:378452-398452 GCA_017312705.2 Penaeus japonicus | reverse complement strand
CCCTTTTTCCTTTTCTTTTTCTTCCTCTTCTCCCCTTTCTTTTCTCCCTTTCGCTGAGTCCGTCTCAAGATGTCACTCTCCCCGCGCTCTTCCGAGGGTCGTCAGACATGAACTCAAGGGAAGGCAGAGAAATGAAGAGATAGAAAAAGAAGTAGAAGAAGAAGAATACGTGGGAAGGGATAGTAAGAAGAGAAAGACTGATAAAGAGAAACATGAAAGTGAGGAAAAGATAAGAGAGGAAGAACAGAGAAATGGGCAGAAGAAAAGGTGAATTATGAAGGATGTGGATGAAGAGAATGAGAAAGTGGGATGCGGCAGAAGAGGAAGAGAAGAAGAGCAAGGAAAAGGAGAGGAAGAGGAAGAGGACCAAGAGGTGTGGAAGTGGCCGAGGGGGGCGTGACGCGAACGAGAGCGAGACGGTACCCCCCTCCCCCCCTCTCACCCTTCAGGCCGATCTAACCCCCCCCCCCCCCATTCAGGCCGGCCTTCCCACGACCCAGCTCCTAATGCCTCGCTTTCCGCCTCGCCATTGTTCTTTCGGCTGTAATTAATTTTTACGACGGCGGGAGCTTCCGAGCAGGCCCACGGGCGCGCGTTATATCTCCCGGGGGGCTTGGGGGGGGTATAGGGGGTAATGGGTTAGTGGGTAGGGTGGGGGGGTGAACAGGCCCTATGGTGGAGGCTGAGGGGGATGAGGAGGGGAAGGATTTGTGTGTGGAGGAGAGACAGGCAGGCAGGTAAGTCTGAAAGCAGGCAGGCTAGCTGGAAGATAGAATAAGAGAAGGAACGAAAGGCAGAGAGAGAGAGAGAGAGAGAGAGAGAGAGAGAGAGAGAGAGAGAGAGAGAGAGAGAGAGAGAGAGAGAGAGAGAGAGAGAGACAGACAGACAGACTGAGAGACTGCGAAAAGAGATACTAAATATCTTTACGACCGTTTAATCCCGCTCGTATATGCACATGTACTTTTAAAGCGTAACATAAAAAAAAAAAAAAAAAAAAAAAAATAACAACAAACGTATTTAATTCCACACACACTACCATCCCTGTTCTCCATTTTTTTAATTTTTATCATCATTCTTTCCCATTCTATTTCTCATTTTTTTCTCCTCATTCTTCCTCATTCATCCCCCATGATCTAATCCTATATTTATATGAAGTAGATAAACTTTATCGAGTTTGTTTACGCTGTGATACGAGGTTCGCTGCGGCGTCACGAGTTATATTTAAGCGAAAGAAGGTGGGGATTTACGCGCCGCCATTCGCTCGCCTTTATTGTTTGTTCGTTTGTTTTTTATTAGTTGTTGTGATACGATCGTTTATCATCATCATCATCAATATTATCATCATCATCATCATCAATATCAATATTATCATCATCATCATAATCATCATCATCATTATCGATCTTATCATCATCATTAATATAATCATCATTATCATCATTGCTGCAAATACTACTATTATTGCTACTTTTGCTACTACTACTACTACTATAAATATTGTTATTATTTATTTTTTATTATCTTTTATTATTATTATAATCATTTTTTTTTCGTCATCTCTTTTTCTTGTTATATTCATGTTCCTCATTTTATCATTCTTTTCATTTCCCCAACCATTGAATCTTCTTTTGTTTAATTTCTTTTTCATCAATTTCGTCAGCGAAGGAAGCGAGGAAAAAGGGAAAAGATCTCCTTGTCAGACACGTGTCGCGGCTGTCGCCCTCCGGAGGCATTTTGCTTGGAGTTCCTGCGGCCGCATCGCATCGTCACGGGTCGGTTCCCGCTCGGAGAGGAATTTATTTCACAGTGTAAACATTCCCACCATGGGAGAGGGAGAAGGAGAGGGGAGGGGGAGAGGGAGGGGGGTGGGAGGGGAATGTGAGGGAGGGAGGGAGGGGGAGAGGGGTGAGTGAGAAAGACATTGGCTGGTTGGGGAAGGCATGACAAGAACATACTGATGCATTTATGTGGACATACAGGAATGCATAAACATGTATGAGTAGTCAGGGTAGTACACACGCACACACGCGCACACACACACACACACACACACACACACACACACACACACACACACACACACACACACACACACACACACACACACACACACACACACACACACGAACACCCTTCTGCACACGCCACTCCGTTCGTATGTTTCCGAAAGCCTCAAACAATCTCCGGGAATGCGGGAATGGTGCCAGTCTGAGTGCCAAGACGGGGCCAGAGACAGACAGACACAAAGAGACACAGGCAAACAAAGCTTAGCAGATAGAAGAGAGACAGAGACAGAGACAGAGACAGACAGAGAGAGAGAATATCCTCTCCCTTCTCCCTATCTCTCTCTCCGTCCTTCCAACCTCCTACCCCCTTCCCCTCCCCTCCCCCTCCCCCTCCCCCAGAGTCCCTGCCTGACTCACCGCTCCCTCGCGCCGTGTCCTGATGATGACGTCACTCCGGAGTTTTAACGCGGGAGGTGCGGGCGGTGTGGGCGTAGGTGGGTGGCTGTGGGGGAGGGGGTGGGGGGGGGGGCGTTATAGGCGTACGGGGAATAGAGGGTATACGGGTGTGGGTTTATGGGGGGGGTTAGGGTATAGTATAGGGGTGTGGTTGTGGGTGTATGGTTGAGGGTTGGGGGGAGGGGGGAGGGAGAGGGAATGGGGAGTTATATGTGCTACACGCCGGTCATGTTTCGCGTGATACCCGGAGGCTCAGCGGGGGGTGGGGGGGGGGGATGACAAGTGGCGGGGAAGGGTTGGGTGTATGGGAGAAAGGAGGAAGAGGAGGAGGGAGGAAGGGAGGGGGAGTGGTAGTAGAAGGGAAGGAGGGAGAGAGAAGTGTAAGGAAGAGAGAAGGGGAGGGAGGGAGGGAGAGAGAAGTGTAAGGAAGAGAGAAGGGGAGGGAGGGAGGGAGAGAGAGAGAAGTGTAAGGAAGAGAGAAGGGGAGGGAGGGAGAGAGAGAGAAGTGTAAGGAAGAGATAAGGGGAGGGAGGGAGGGAGAGAGAAGTGTAAGGAAAAGAGAAGGGGAGGGAGGGAGGGAGAGAGAAGTGTAAGGAAGAGATAGGGGGAAGGAGAGAAGAGGATGGAGATGTGCTGCCCAGTAAATGATGTTACGATGTCCTTAAAGACGTGACACTCGGAATGGTGTCGGGTTGCCTGCTTCGGTCCCCGCGGTGTTTGGACAGATGCTGTGATGCGGAGATGCGGGGATGCGAGGATGGTAGGATGCGGAGGGCCGGGGCTGTGGAGATCTATTGTCTGCGGCCGTGGACGTTGGAGTGTGGAGTGGTAGATAGATAGATAGATAGATAGATAGATAGAGGGGGGGGGAGATTGAGAGGGAGTGGGAGTGAGAGTGAGTGAGTGTGTGTGTGTGTGTGTGTGTGTGTGTGTGTGTGTGTGTGTGTGTGTGTGTGTGTGTGTGTGTGTGTGAGTGTGAGTGTGTGAAAGAGAAAGAGAAAGAGAAAGAGAGCAAGCAAGAGAGTGAGAGAGAGAGTGAGTGAGTGACAGGGTACAGACAGTGAGCGAGAGAGAAAGATTAGCATCGCACGGGCTTTCATCAAATTGGAGACATGATGTCATAGCGCGAGAAAGGTCGGCATACTCGGGGCATCCGGTGCAAGGATGACGAAAGGAATGAGAAGAGAGAGAGAGAGAGAGAGAGAGAGAGAGAGAGAGAGAGAGAGAGAGAGAGAGAGAGAGAGAGAGAGAGAGAGAGAGAGAGAGAGAGAGAGAGAGAGAAAGAGAGATAGAGAAAGATAAAGAGAGAGAGAAAGAGGAGAGAAAGAAAGAGAGAGAGAAAGAGAGATAGAGAGAGAGAGAGAGAGAGAGAGAGAGAGAGAGAGAGAGAGAGAGAGAGAGAGAGAGAGAGAGAGAGAGAGAGGAGGAGATAATGAAGTTGTGAAGGTTGTTGATCCTCTGTTGGACTCTGGACTGAAAGCGCTTTGTCTACGCTTGTCTGCTCGCCTATCCTGCTTGAGCTCAGTCGCTCGCTCGCTCGGTGTGGCTCATCTCTCGGCCCTCTCCGCCCTCTCCGCCCGTGTCTTTATCTAGATCTCCTTCTATTTATCGCTCCATCTATCTCTCCGTTTTCATTTATTAGTCTCCTTCCCTCCGTATCTTTCGCACGAGATTCTCCCGCTGCCATTCATATCTATTTCCATCCATCCATCCATCTATTCACCCACCAACCATCCACTCAGCCAACCAACTAACCATCCATCTATTCATCCACCCAGCTAATTAACCATACATTCATCCATCCATCCACCCACCATCCATCCATCCATCCATCCAACTGAGCCCACTGCCCCGTCCAGTCCACACCTGTAGTGGGCGTGCGTTCGATTCCCTGATTACGGCAGGCCCGAGCGCGACCCATTTCCGGCGCCAGGGAAGTAAGTAAGAGAGCGGTTGGCGCCGGAACTCGCCATATTTCACAATTCACAAGGATTTCGTGGAGGATGGGGGGTGAGGGGGAATCGCTGGGGTCTCTTTGGGCGAGGGAGGGAGGGAGTGGGTAGGGGATTGGGTGTTTGGGAAGGAAGGAAGGAGGGAAGAAAGAAAAGAATGTTGGGAGGAAGGAAATAGGGAGAAAATGAGAGAGGGAAGGAGGGAGGGAAAGAAAGAAAGGAGATAGAGAGAGAGAGAGAGGGGGGGGGGGAGGAGAGAAAGGGAGGGGGAGAGAGGGAAGGAAGGAGAGAGAGAGACAAATATTGGTGGATGTATTTCTGTCTTGAAAAGGCATCGAGAGGCAAGGGCTTTTGTGTATCTCTCTTTATCAGAATATTCCTACAGGAATATCGTTCGTTCGTTATTTTGATTGGTCAGATGTATATTTACTTTCGTTTTTATTTTAGTGTATATGAGGTGTTTTGCTTTACGTTATTATTTGAGTTATATCTTGTGCGCATTAGGGGTTGATTCAATTTCCAGCTTTTATTATTGTCAAACGTCCAGTATTTTCCTCCTTTGTGATTTGATATAAAGATGTCTGTTTGTTACTAGTTACAGCTTCCTTCTCTTTGCTTATTTACTTATCCATTTATTGATTCCCCTTCCGTCGACTCATTCATAGCGCGAAGACAACGCTCCCCGAATGAAATTGTAACTTCAAGTGACGTAAGATTCGGGCTGAGGTAACCAGCTTCCTCAGGGAGTCAGTCATTAGCATCCTGAGAGATAAGGCCACCTTCTGGCGTGTTTAAAGGCGAACCAGCTATGTTAAATTAAGCAGGTTTTGGCCCTTATCTACCGGGCCACATTACAGCCGGGAGATAGCGTCCCTCCCCTATACAACTACCCCCTCCCCCCTTCTTTTATCTCTCTCTCTCTCCCTCTCTCTCTCTCTCTCTCTCCCTCTCTCTCTCTCTCTCTCCCTCCCTCCCTCCCTCCCTCCCTCCCTCCCTCCCTCCCTCCCTCCCTCTCTCTCTCTCTCTCTCTCTCTCTCTCTCTCTCTCTCTCTCTCTCTCTCTCTCTCTCTCTCTCTCTCTCTCTCTCTCTCTCTCTCTCTCTCTCTCTCTCTCTCTCTCTCTGTCTTTCTCTCCCTCCCTCCCTCCCTCTCTTCCTCCCTCTTTCTCTCTTTCTCAACCCCCCTTTTTCTTATTAATTTGTTCTACATTACCTTTGTTCCTGTCCATCAAGCCCACCGTGGAGCCCACCTTCCGTGGAGCCCACCTTCGACCCACCTTCGACCCACCCTCGACCCACCCTCGACCCACCCTCATCCCCATCCATCCAGCTGAACTAAATCGCTGGTCTATTTTTCATGAGACTTTTACTCTCTTTAATGAGAGACTCGTGTTTCGAGTTTGTGCAGGGGAGGAGGAGAGAAGAAGGGAGAGAGGGACGAGAGAAGAAGGGGAGGGAGGGAGGGAGGGGGGAAGGAAAGAAGGAAGGAGGGAAGAAAGAAAGAGTGACAGAAAGAAAGAAAGAAAGAAAGGGAGGGAGGGAGGGACGGAAGGGGAATGGGAAGGAACGTAAAAGAGAAACGAGAAGAGAAGAGAAGAGAGAGGAAAGAAAAACAAGACAAAAGAGAAAGAGAGGATAAGCAAAGGCTAGGTATAGAAGACTGCAAAGTGACGCTAGTTTATCAAGAGCAAAGTTATGTTCATGGCCCACTCCTTTGCTCCTTTTTATGGGCGTCGTTTCTTACGTGGAATTGCATTTGTGTTTGTTTTCTCTATTGTATCTATCAAGGTATTTGTTATCATACTGTTTTCTTTTTTCTTCTATTTCTTTTACGAGGAGGAAATGCGACTTTGGTAAGGCTTTTTTTTATTTATTGATACTTTTTTTTGTGTACATCATAATTTTTTTCTTCTTCTCCCTTCATGCAACATCAAACGAGGAAAAATTGTGGCGGAAATTGGCTCATATATTTGACGTGAGAGAGAGAGGGAGAGGGAGAGGGAGAGGGAGAGGGAGGGAAAGAGAGGGAGTGAGGGAGAGGGAGGGAAGGAGGGTGAGGGGGAATGAGAGAGAGGGAGGGAAGGAGAGTGAGGGGAGTGAGAGAAAGGGAGGGAAGGATGGTGAGGGGGGTGAGAGAGAGGGAGAGGGAGTAAGGATGGGAGTGGGAGTGGGAAAGAGAGGGAGAGAGCGCGAAGTCAACCAAGCGGTGCCACGTATATCTGCGTTATCCTGCTCTTGCGTCCAAGAGTATTGTTATCAGCGTGTCCTCCGCCGCGGAGGTGAGGAGCCAGAGGTGTGCGTGCGTGTGCGTGTGCGTGTGCGTGTGCGTGTGCGTGTGCGTGTGTGTGTGCGTGTGTGTGTACGTGTGTGTGTGTGTGTGTGTGTGTGTGTGTGTGTGTGTGTGTGTGTGTGTGTGTGTGTGTGTGTGTGTGTGTGTGTGTGTGTGTGTGTGTGTGTTCATTAGTACATGAGACTGTGTCTGTGTGCGTACGTGAGAATTTACATAATCGCATGCATTATTATTGTTTGCGTGTGTAACCATGTGCCCACGTCCGTGTACGTGTCCGGTCCCGCTATCAAGCCCGTGTTTACACAGCGAGAGGACTCGGGAGGCCGGCGCGGCGGTCCCACCTTGTGCCTCGGCAGCCAGCGGGAGGAGGCGCCTCGCCACTGCTCGCGCGGCTGGAGTCTTTTTGGATTTCGCTTCGTGTGTGTGTGTGTGTGTGTGTGTGTGTGTGTGTGTGTGTGTGTGTGTGTGTGTGTGTGTGTGTGTGTGTGTGTGTGTGTGTGTGTGTGTGTGTGTGTGTGTGTGTGTGTGTGTGTGTGTGTGTGTGTGTGTGTGTGTGTGTGTGTGTGTGAAGGAGCATTCCGTTGCTCTCTGCCGTGGCGCGGAACGGATCATCGGACGCTCCGGAGCGTCGTGGCCAGCGCCGTGCACTCGCCGTCCGCCGCCGCACAATCCCGTGACTGCCGTACCTCGCGCCGGCTTCCTTCGGCGGATAAACAGCACGTCGTCGTCGGGGCATTTGAGGGGAGGCTCTCGGGTTTCATGTCGCTTTGATTGCGCCGTCGGAGTGGGTTTTTTTTATATATATAGGTGTATGTTTATTTTTTAGAGGACGGGTGCTTTGATATTTTAGCACTGCCATGCCCCATTCACACAGAAACAAACGCGCGTACATACGCGCGCACACATACACACACGCACATACACACACGCACACGCACGCACGCAAATACACACACATACAGAGAGAGAGAGAGAGAGAGAGAGAGAGAGAGAGAGAGAGAGAGAGAGAGAGAGAGAGAGAGAGAGAGAGAGAGAGAGAGGGAGGGAGGGAGGGAGGGGGGGGGAGCGGGCTACACGTTTTGTTTATATGCACAGGGAACCACCTGCACCTTGAGGTTTCGTAAACAAAGTGTACATACGCGCCTAAGTGCTTTCCTTATTGAAAGGCGGCGGGGGAGAAGCGTGATTCACACTTTGCATAAACCAGATGTGATGAGTATCATAATAATCGTGTGTGTGTGTGTGTGTGTGTGTGTGTGTGTGTGTGTGTGTGTGTGTGTGTGTGTGTGTGTGCTTGTGTGTGTGTGCTTGTGTGTGTGTGTGTTAGGCGTACTTGTATGTGCGCGCGTACTCGTGTTGATATGTGTACGTGTGTGCGCATTTGTGCCTGTCTGTCTGTCTCTGTGGCACGCCTCTTGCCATGGATTTGGGCGTCTGTCATCAGGCCGCCTGTCCCGCCCGCCCTGAGCCTCCTCCCGCCCGCTCTGAGTCCGCCTCCACGGCTCGGCCACAGCGCCATCACTCACGAGTGCTCGTCTCAGATACCTGTAGTTTCGAGTGGTATTTCTGTTTCGACTCTTTCGTGCTTTTACTCTTATTTCTGTATCTGTTTTTAGTTTTGTTTTGCTGTCTGTCTGTATTTTTTTTTTCGCTTTTGTATTCGGTTCTAATTCGGGTTTAATTATTTCTGTATCTGATTTTAGTTTTGTTGCTGTCTGTCTGTCTTTCTTTGTTTCCGCTTCTGTATTCAGTTCTAATTGGTATTTAATGTCTATTTCTGTATCTGATTGTAGTTTTGTTTTGCTGTCTGTCTGTATATATGTATTTTTTTTCGCTTTTGTATTCGGTTCTAATTGGTATTTAATGTCTATTTCTGTATCTGATTGTAGTTTTGTTTTGCTGTCTGTCTGTATATATGTATTTTTTTTCGCTTTTGTATTCGGTTCTAATTGGTATTTAATGTCTATTTCTGTATCTGATTATAGTTTTGTTTTGCTGTCTGTCTGTATATATATATTTTTTTTCGCTTTTGTATTCGGTTCTAATTGGTATTTAATGGCTATTTCTGTATCTGATTTTAGTTTCGGGGTTGTCTGTCTGTCTAGTTCTGGTTATATTTCCGCTTCGTATTCAGGTCTAATTCGGGTTTAATTAATGTCAGTTTGGTGCCTTTCGGTATTAAACGACTGGGTGAAAGATGGATGATTTTTTTCACCTTTTCTCCTTCTACTTTTTTCATTATTATTATTGTCATTATTGTTCTTGTTATTGATATTATTATTGTTTTTTTATTGATATTGTTTTTATTATTTTTATTTTTATTATTTTATTGGCATTGTTATTACTGTTATATTTCTTGTTATTATTATTACTACTATTCTTAGGAAGAGAAAGAAGCCGAGGACGAGGAAAAGGAGGTGAAAGAGAAGGAGATAGGGGAGGAGGAGTTGGGAAAGGAGGTAGAAGAAGAAGAAAAGAAAAAGAAGAACAAGAACGAGAAGTGGAGGAGGAGGAGGATAGACGAAAAATGTTGACAAAGGGAAAAGGACGACACTCTCCCTCACTCCAAACTGTGAAATGGCGGACGTGATTGCCAGCATGTCAATAACAAGAAATTAATAGTCGCCTCACCTGTTGCCGAAGGCCGCTACCCCCCCCCCCCTCTCCTGTACACACCCATCATACCATCCCCCTCCCCCGGTCTCTCCTTCTTTAGTTCTCTCTCTCTCTCTCTCTCTCTCTTTCTCTCTCTCTCTCTCTCTCTCTCTCTCTCTCTCTCTCTCTCTCTCTCTCTCTCTCTCTCTCTCTCTCTCTCTCTCCCTCTCTCCCTCTCTCCCTCCCTCCCTCCCTCCCTCCCTCCCTCTGTTTTGACCCACTTTACCTGGTCCCCCCCATTCTCACACTCGAGCTTCGATAGAAAGAGAGGAAGGGGGAAGGGGAGGGGGAGGGGGAGGGGGGGACGCCAAGTCATACCTGAGCCCTTTTACGTGCCAAGGCCGGACGGAGCTCGGAGTGCGGAGTGCCAAATACATTTCGAGTGCCACGCCTAAGTATCCAGCATCATTGTAAGGATGCCAAGTTGGCTGGTGGGGAAGGCGGGGTGGGGATGGGAGTGGGGGTGGGAGTGGGGGGAGGAGTTAGGATAGAGCCAAGCAGACAGGCACTTGAGGTGTCATAAAGTGTCACATCCGGGTAAGGGGGGGGGGGGGAAGGAAGGTAGGATGGACAGGAACTTCATTATGTGGCATAATGTGCCATAAGGTGTCACACATGAGGAAAGAAACGCGGTGTTAATTCAGGGCATCGCGGTGGCACCGTGGTATGGCATCCTTGCATTCCGAGACAGCGTGGTACCAAAAGCTTACGTCATTCCTTTTCAAAATGGAATTATTTAATGTATTTACATACTTTATATCATTTATTTATCCTCTTTTTGGAGCGAATGCAAAGTCGTCATCTTAATTGTTGCTACCTAACTAGCCCTCTGAACGCCCTGTTGACTTATTGCATCGTGGAAGCCCCGCCCACCTCCTGGTCACGTGGTATGACGTCACAATGTGGAGGTCATTCTCGAGGCTTGTTGGTCATTGCTGTTTATGGCTTTATATTATTAGGGGAGTTATTTGTGTATGTGTGTGTGTATGTATGTATGTATGTGTTCGCGTTCGTGTGTTTATGCGTTCATGGGTGTAATAGTTGCTAGTGGTGATTATTTTTCATTATTTTTGTAATTTGTATATTTTTTATATTATAAATTTAATCTTTTTGTTGAATTATCGGCTTCGCAATTGGTATTGGTATTACGATTGTCGATTGAAGAAGTAGTTCTGTATATTCTTCTTGATTGTAATGATTATCATTGTCATCATCATTGTTATCAATATTATTTTGATTAGTTTGTCCGTCACTACGAAATCTCATCATAACTATTAGACTTAATGACGCAACGTTATGATTCCCCAGAATAACCCAACCATTTATTGCAAAATAAACCCGAGCGAAATGCCAAGTGGAGCGAAAGAGGGAGAGAGAAATACTGACGGCGTGGGAAAGGATGGAAGGGGAGGAGGGAGGGGAGGGGAGGTGTGTGGAGGAAGAGGAATAGGAGGAGGAGGAAGAAAAGGGTGTGGAGGAAGAGGAAGAGGAGGGAGAACAAGGGAGGAGAGGAGAAGAGGGAGAGAAGTACGAAGATGAGAGAGAGGGGTAGAGAAGAAAAAAAAAGAGAAGAGGAGAAGAGGTGAGGGGAAGAAAGAGAAGAGAAGAGAAGGAGGGAGAGGGAGGGGAGAGGAGGGAGGGAGGGGGGGTGAGGGGAAGAAAGGAGGGGAAGTGGGGGAGGGGAAAAGCGTTAATCACCCCGCACACATGCCACGGTGTCATAAACTGTCAAACCGGTGGGGAGACGTTATAAAGGGGGGGGGGGGGAGAAGAGGGGAATGTTGTTTCCAATCGTTCGACTTATCTTCTCTCCCTTCTATTCCCCCTCTCCCCACTTTTCTCTCTTTCCAATCCTTCTCTCACCCACGCTCTCTCTCTCTCTCTCCCTCTCTCTCTCTCTCTCTCTCTCTCTCTCTCTCTCTCTCTCTCTCTCTCTCTCTCTCTCTCTCTCTCTCTCTCTCTCTCTCCCTCTCTCTCTTGCCTCTCTTTTCCTCTCTAATCATCCTTACCTCCCTCCCCCCCCCCATCGCTCCCTCCCCCCTCTCTCCCTCTTCCCCTCTCCCCCTCTCTCCCCACCCCACCCACATTCCCCTCAACCGCCCACCATCGCTGCCACCCGCGCCGCGACACCGCCGCAAATTGCTCTTCCCCTAAATGGGTCGTGGGCGGGAAGGGAAACCCGTTTTGCCTTTTGTTTATTGCCATTGGGTGCTCTGGGTGTGTGTATGTCATATATCTGTCTATCTATCTATTGCTCTAAGTTTATCTGGGTGCGTGTATAGTTGTTTATTCGTCGATCTATCTATCTATCTATCTTGAGGTATCTCTGTATCTATCTGATCTGTCTGATATGTAAATGTAGATGTGTTACGTGTTTGTGTATGTGTGTTTGTGTATATATATGTATGTATATATATATATATATATATATATATATATATATAAACGCATATTTATTTATTTATATAGATATACATATATGTATATTTATATATATTTATTTATTTATTTATATATATATATATATATATATATATATATATATATATACATACATATATATATATATATATATATATATACATATATATATATATATATATATATATATATACATATATATATACATATATATATATACATATATATATACATATATATATATATATACATATATATATATATATACATATATATATATATATATATATATATATATATATATATATATATATATATATATATATATATATATATATGCACATGCATGCGTCCATTGATTCCCTGAGGCCCTTTCAACAATATTCTTCACCGGTTCTACTTCCCATTCAGCCAAATCTCGGGATCAAATGCCGCATAAATAACACTCGCACTCGCAAGGAGAGGGAAGAGCGAGTAAACAAGCCTTCGGATCCTTCGCATTGGCTTAAGATTTAAACGCGTTCGTGACGACGTTCGTCTGGCCAGGCTCGGTCAGCGGGTCAAGGCGCGGCGAAGCAACCGATGCATCTGCAAGATTTGCAACCTTCTTTCAGGCTAGTAATCATCTTAGAGTTGAAAAGGGACGTCAAGGAAAAGATCTTCCTCTGTTTTCTCGTTCTCTCTCGCCATGGATTTTCGCCGATTTGGGCGGGAAATCCTTTTGTTTTCAAATTATTGTGTCGGTTATTGCTGTCGTTTTCGAATTATTAGATTCGTTATCTTTGTGTTAAACGGTAGTTGGGCAGATTGATAGCTTAATAGTGGTACAGAGAAACAGAAAGAAGAAATAAAGGGGAAGAAAAAAAGAAAATAAAGAACGGCCATGTGTTTGTTTAATATGTACATATTAAGTGTGTACATTGTACACACTTCTGCGCCTATGTTCCCGGCCGCCATATTGCGTAACCGGAGAAGTTCCTCGAATGCAAATGCAGCAGAGGTCATTATGGGGCGCAATCTAGGTTAAGCAATTCAGTCGACATGGGAAAAAAGAGCAGGACAATAACGAAGAGAAAAAATGATGATAACGAGGGCATGTTTAATGAGAGAGAAAAAGAGAAAGGGTCGGGGGTGAGAGGGAGAAGAGGAGAGGAAGACGGAGAGGGAGAGGGAAAGGAGAGGTCTAGCAAGACAGTGAGAGAGGGAGAGGAGATATAGAGTAAGATAATGAGAGAGGCAGGGGGGGAGATGGAGGGAGAAACTAGAAAAAAAAGAACGTGAGGGAAGAGAGAGACAGACAGATAGACAGACAGACAGACAGACAGACAGACAGAGAGACAGAGAGACAGAGAGAGAGACAGAAAGACAGAGAGAGAGAGAGAGAGAATAAGGACAGCACAGAAGCGGATGTGGTTAGATGAAAGGCCTCCCACGCTACCGTCAACAGCGAGAATTCCTCAAACAGGGAATTGTTGTCCTGTGAGTCCTCGCCTGTCCCTCTCAATGGTACCTAAGCCTCCCTCTCTCTCCAGCTGTCCACCGCGCGCGCCTACGTGGAGCATCAACTCGAATTCGTAACAATTTGCGTTATGCCCCCTCTCCCCGTCGCATGGTATACACTGCATGATTCTACTACTACTGCATGATTTTATCCCTCGGTTCGTCTTACGTGATGGCGTGGTTAGTTTTTTTCTGTTTGGAATCGGCATGTTTACGTTTTTTTTCCTGTCATCATTATCATTGGTCTACGAGTTGACTGGTCTTACTATGTCTGTCATTTTGTTATTGCAGCAGTATCATTGTTACTGCGATTGCTATTAGTCTCTCACGACTGTAGGCTACTATCATTGATTTTATTATTGTTATCATTATTATTATTATTGTTATTATTGCTCTTATTATCGTGACTTATTGTTACTATTGTCACCGAGCGAAGGAGGACGATGACTTCGTTAAAGGGACAAAGTGATGTCATCGGTGAGTTACTTCGACTTCGTCAGGGATGTCCTCTCTCTCTCTGTTTCTCTCTCTCTCTCTCTCTCTCTCTCTCTCTCTCTCTCTCTCTCTCTCTCTCTCTCTCTCTCTCTCTCTCTCTCTCTCTCTCTCTCTCTCTCTCTCTCTCTCTCTCTCTCTCTCTCTCTCTCTCTCTCTCTCTCTCTCTCTCTCCCTCTCTCTCTCTCTCTCCCTTCTCTCCCTCTCTCCCCTTCTCTCTCTCTCTCTCTCTCCCTCCCTCCCTCCCTCTCTCCCTCACCCCCTCTCTCTCCCTCTCTCTCTCCCTCCCTCCCTCCCTCTCCCTCTCTCTCTCCTTCCCTCCCTCCCTCTCTCGCTCTCTTTCCCTCTCCCCCCTTCTCTCTCTTTCCCTCTCCCCCCTTCTCTCTCTTTCCCTCTCTCTCTCTCTCTCTCTCTCTCTCTCTCTCTCTCTCTCTCTCTCTCTCTCTCTCTCCCCTCTCTCTCTCTCTCTCTCTCTCTCTCTCTCTCTCTCTCTCTCTCTCTCTCTCTCTCTCTCTCTCTCTCTCTCTCTCTCTCTCTCTCTCTCTCTCTCCCTCTCTCTCTCTCTCTCTCCCTCTCCCTCTCCCCTCTCTCTCTCTCTCTCTCTCTCTCTCTCTCTCTCTCTCTCTCTCTCTCTCTCTCTCTCTCTCTCTCTCTCTCTCTCCCTCTCTCTTTCTCTCTCCCTTTCTCTCTCTCTCTCTCTCTCTCTCTCTCTCTCTCTCTCTCTCTCTCTCTCTCTCTCTCTCTCTCTCTCTCTCTCTCTCCCCCCCCCCCTATCGGTGATCGGAACACCATGCCGACATTTAAAAGTCATTTGAGGAGCTGTTCCTAATGAGGGAGGGAGGAGGGGATAGGGGGGGAAGGGGGTGAGGTCGGGTAGAGGGGAGGGGGGTGGGGGGCAGAAGGTGCTCCCGGCGATCCATCAGCTGCATGTTTATCGTGGGGAGCGGGGGGGGGGGGCAAGGGCGGGGACAATGACCTACCCCCACCCTCACCCCCACCCCCCCTGCTGAGGACTACCGGCATAGCCAAGGCAAACATTGTATTCTTGACTGGAGTGCTTCCTGGTGGGCGTGAAGGGTGGGGGTGAGGGTGAGGGTGTGACTTGTTGAAATTGATGTGTGGGCGTGCTTTTGTCCTGAAGGGGGGGGGAAGGGAAGGGAAGGGAAGGGAAGGGAAGGGAAGGGAAGAGAGAAAGGAGGAGAGAAGAGGAAGAGGAGGGTAGAAGATAAAGGGGGTTAAGAGAAAGGAGGTGAGAGGGGGATAGAGAAGGGGGTAGAGGGAAGGGGATGGGGGGAGGGGGGGAGGAGTTGATGGTGTCAGACCAGCTGGCTTCAGTGGAGTGTGTGTTAACGTGGCTGATGTGACTCGTTTCATAAAGTGTGAGTGTTTTTATTATTTTGTCATTTTTTATGTTTTTTTTTTGCGTCCGTCCTTCTGTTGGTTGTACGTTCATTCATCTTACAGTTTCTATTCAATCATATACCACGTAACTGTTAGACTGTTACAGGTGACAGGAATGCGAGTAAACAGTTTATAAAGTGCATGTCAAAAGCATCGCTAACCATCCAGGACGCGCTTGATACATGCTCAACAGTGTCATTGCTGCAACATTCAACTACAACGAGGAAGCTGCATGTTGCAAGCGACCCAGCAGAATGGAGACACAATGCGTGACACTGTGCAGCATCCAGACCGCCCGCCCAGCCGCCCAACCGCCCACCGTCTCGTGCCACGGCTCCCAGATGGGCGCTGATAAAACCCTTACGAGATAAGACGAGTCCCTCACTCGTGCTGGGTAATTGGCGGCCAGGCTCCTTCTTTTGTTTCGGCGCCGCGAGGGCCTCTCGCTCTCGAAATCAGGGAGGAGGGAGCAGGAGGAACGCGGGCGTGTGAAGGCGATGGGGGGGGGGGGGGGAAGCGTGGAAAAATGGGTGTGTCGGAAGCTTGGCAGTTTCCCCCCGAGAGGAGGTTTGGGCGCTGACGGGCGCTGCCACAACATCAACAAACACCCCCCTCCCCCTTTGTGACGCCTGGCCTGAGGGGGACCTGGGGCTTCGGACTAGGGACTAGGGACTAAGGACGCTGTAGCTAAGTAACATAACGAGGCCCTACCTCTGTTTGGCCTGGCCGGGTGGACGCGCATACTCGCACTCGTTCACTCACTCACTCGCTCGCTCACTCGGTAACGTGTGCTGATGAAGAACCATATGATTTGTTTACCATGTTTCCCTCTTCCCCTCCATCATCACCCCACCTCCTCCTCCCCCTTACCTCTCGCCCCCGTCTTCGCCCCATTAATCAGGCGGGAGCGAAGAGACTGAAGGGAAAGTCCCAAACAAAGGTGTGGGGAGGGGGAGCGGGGGAAGGGAAGGCGTAGAGCATGCTTGGAAACGGGCACAAACAAAATGACTTCCGCTCCTCAACAAGGCGGAAAGTGGCCAAGCGGTGCGAATGGGTGGGACGGAGGGGATTGGGGTAATTCCCATGCCTCTTGTCTTTTCTCTTCTCCTCTCCTCTCCTCTCCTATCCTCTCCTTTCCTCTACTCTCTTGTCTTCTCTCCCCTCCCCTCCCTCTCTCCCTTTACCCCTCCCTTCCCTCCCTCCCTCCCTCCCTCCCTCCCTCCCTCCCTCCCTCCCCCCTCCCTCCCCCCTCCCTCCCCCCTCCCTCCTCTTTCCCTTCAATTTCTTCTGCCATCGGTTTCCTAGCTTTTTTAAGCCTCGATCGCCTTCTCGTTTATTCCTTTTCGATTCACCCAACGAACTCGAGACGTTAACAAGACATTCTCAGAATAAGGGAGTAAGTGTTTCCTTCAAGTCGCGGTTCGTCGGGTTCCAATAAATTTACTCGTGTTACAAGGCCTGTGTTGTGCCCTACGTTTTTCGAAGTTGGTTGAGGGGTTGTGCGGGTGTGGGAAGGAAGGAGCTTTGGTTGACGTCCTTCGAGGCTGTGATCTAAAGCAGAGTGTGTCGTAACATGGTTATCGTGCAGAGCGAGGGGATGAGTCTACTTTTAATGTGTGTTAATTCGAGGCGTGACTGTTTAAATAGCTTCTCTCTCTCTCACTCTCTCTCGCTCTCGTTCTATTTATCTGTCTGTCTGTCTGTCTTTCTCCCTCTCTATCTATCTGTCTTTTTCTCTCTCTCTCGCTCTATCTATGTGTCTTTCTCCCTCTGTCTCTCTCTCTCAATAAAGGAAGTTTGAACAACAAAATGTGTGTGTGTGTATGTGTGTGTGTGTTTGTGTGTGTGTGTGTGCGTACGTGCGTGTATATATGTATGTATGTGTGTATGTATGAATGAATGTATGTATGTATATATGTATGTGTGTAAGTATGTATATATGAATGTATGTATGTATGTATGTATGTATGTATGAATGTATGTAAGTATGTATATATGAATGTATGTATATATGTATGTAAGTATGTATGTACGCATATAGAGATGATCAGCTTCTCCTGGAGAAGCGAACGTACCCGAGACCGAGCGATTAAGGACCGGCCGAGGCCCGTTGAAACTGCTCTGTCGCGAGAAATCTTGCTCGCGCCTCGCCTTCCTCTTCTCTCCGCTGGCCTCTCCTCCTGCACTCCTCTTCCTCCTCGTCCCTCCTCGTTCCTCTTCTTCTCTTTCCTCCGCCCTCTCTTCCTTCNTCCTCTCCCCTCTCCTTCTCTCTCTCCCTCTCCCTCTCCTTGCGTCCATACTAAGACCACACTCCTTTACAAGGCCAATTTTAATGCGGGTCTGGATTATGAGTGCGATGTTTTATGGCTCCGGTTCAGCAGAGGGAGAATGTAGGAGACATACCCGGAGGTGCTTTGCATCTCTGAGAGAGAGAGGGAGAGGGAGAGATAGGGAGGGAGGGGGGAGGGCTGGAGAGAGGGAGAGAGAATGAGAGAATAAGAGAGACAGAGAGTTGTGGCTGAATATGAAGGTAAAAAAAAAAAAAAAAAAAAAAAAAATCAACATGGAATAATGATAATGATAAGGATGGTGATAACAGTGATGGCCATGATAATAGTGATGGATGATTTTGGCCATAGTGCTATTGCAAATAGGAACCTGAATGTCCAGCTGATGCAGACGACGTGAATGGTCCGTTGACCTTCTCCGCCAGCCGTAGTACAACCGCCCCGCGAAAGGTCACTCGCTGGCTGGCGACGGGTCTCGCCAGGTGACGACTTGCCACCAGGGAGCCCCGGCATCTCACCCTCCGTCGCCTTTTTTTTTTTTTGGGGGGGGGGGGGCGTCGTCTTTTCTATGAGGGATTTTTTTTCTTTTCTTTCTTTCTCTTTTAAGATCGCTGTATTCGTCTTTATGATTACTTGCCGTCTTGCTTGTCTGGTTTTGTTTTATTATGGGGGGAAGAGGGGGGGGGGTAGGGGGTAAGGGGTAGAACTGGATTCAGCAGGTGACCCTTGGTTGGTGTGAGTCATGAGTGAGTCCAGCGGACGGTTGCAGGGTATTGAAGCGAGGAGAGAAGCGGCTGACTGCTCATGTGAATGCTAACGAAGAAGAAGAAGAAGAAAAAAAAAAAAGAAGAGGAGAAGGATATATATTTTAAAGAGGAAGAAGAGGAAAAAACAAGAAAATGATATATATTTTTAAAGAAAATGAAGAGGAAAAAGAATGTTATATGTGGCAAAGGAGAAGAAGAAGAAAAAAAGAAGGCATTGCAGATTCACCAGGAAAGAGAGGAGAAATGAGTAAATAACCAAGAGAAGACACGAGTGCACGGGAATAATATTGATTGATGATAAGGGGAGAAAAGAAAAGAAAAATAGAAAAAGAAGAAGATGGCCGTAGTGCGTGCAGTGGGTGGGGCGACTAGTGTCAAATTGCATTACTCCTAAAAAAAAAAGGAAAAAAAAAAGAATTGCAGGATGTCTGCAACGAGCACGAAAGGTCACGTGACACGGTTAGAAAGAGAGACAGAGTAAAAGAAGAAATAGGAGAAGAAACGAAAATTGTCATTTAAAAACCGATATCCTGTGTCGAGGCGGGTGATTCGGCTCCCATTAGCGGCCATTATCCATCTCGGGATGTATGAATATTGCAGCAATTACGCGGAGAGAGAGAAAAGAAAAACAAGTGGAAACAAATCAACGAGAGAAAGGAAGACGGAAGAGCGAGAGACAGAAGAAGCGCGGAATTCCCAAACCCGAGAGGATGATTGAGAAGAAAATAATAACATCAAGAAATCAGCTGTTTTTTGATTGATCCCCGCGGAGGGCAGTTCGCGCGTCGCTGCATCCGAAAGCAGGCCTTTTGTCTGGGAGTAATAAGGGCGAGGGTCGGGTGGCCGAGGGCAGTCAGGCGTGGCCAGGAAGAGTCTGGTCGTTGATCTTAAGGATGGACTGGGGGGGGGGGGGGGGGGGGGGGTGGGGGGGGGAGATGGGGAAGGAGGATGTTCCGAAAGAAGAGAGGGAGGGGAAGGAGGGGACGAAGGGGGAGAAGAAGGAAGAATATAAATAGGGAAGAGAGAGAAGGGAGAGGTGAGAAGGAAAGGGAGGAGTGGGGTAAGGAAAAATGTTCCAGAAGAGGAGGGGTGGGGGGGTCGGAGAAGCGAGAGAGGGAAGGGGGGAGGGGAGTGCGTCAGAAGAGGAGGATGAAGGAGTAGAGAAGGGGAAGAAGGAAAAATAAAAGAAGATAAATACTAAAGTGGATACAGAAGGTGTGGGGGGGGGGGGGAGTGGTGATCCGCACAGTGTATAAAAGGTGCGTCGAAGTCCCTCTGAGATCGGGCTTGATAACCGAGATCTAGTTGTTTGAGGGTGTTTCCAGGTGTCCTAAGAGTGTCTCAAGGGTGACCTCTCCCCTCTATCAACCCCATCCTCTCCCCTTCTCCCCTCTCCTTTCCTTTATTCTCATCTACTCTCTTCTCCTCTCCTCTCCTCTCCTCTCCTCTCCTCTCATCTCCTCTCTTTCTCTCTCCTCTCTTCTCCTTTTCATCTCCTCTCCTCTCCCTAACCCTCCCCTCCCCTCCCCTCCCCTCCCCTCCCCTCGCCCCACCTGTGTTATGGGTGAGGGTGAGGGTGAGCGTCTAGGGTGACGGTGTGTTACACGAGCTGGTGTCATGCTTCATTTTCTTTAGAGTGAAGAGTGTTGGAAGGGTTGAGGGGAGGAGGGTGAGGGGGTGAAGGGGTGAAGGGGAGGGGAGGGGAAGGCAGGGAAGGGTGAGGTGGGTGGGACACGTGCTTTAGGGCTACACACTGAAAGAATGCGTTCAAGTG
>BOPN01000738.1:333452-373452 GCA_017312705.2 Penaeus japonicus | reverse complement strand
TCTTCTTCCTACCTCCTCTTTCCTCCCTCCTCTTCTTCCTCCCTTCTCTTTCCTCCCTCCTTCTTCTTTCTCCCTCCTCTTTCCTCCCTCCTTCTTCTTCTTCCTCTCTCCTCCTTCCTCATTTCCTTTACAATTTGCGAATTTCGAGGCCTTATGCCCCCTCAGGGTGTGATCGGAGGGGAAAGGGGAAGGGAGGGAAGAGTGAAGGGTGTCATGTCAGGAGAACGAAAGTTTGCGAAATGGAGGGTGGAGGGAGGAGGGGAGAAATGGCGACCCTCCTCTTCCTCCTCCTTCGCTCGCCCTCCCCCTCCCCCTTCCCTTCTCCCTCCTCCTCCTTCCCTTCTTCCAACTCTTCTTCCTCCTCCTCCTCCTCCTCCTCCTCCTCCTCCTCCTCCTCCTCCTCCTCCTCCTCCTCCTCCTCCTTTTCCCTCCTCCTTCAACTCTTCCCTTCCTCATCCTCTTCTTCTTCTTCTTTTCCTTCCTCCTCTTCTCTTCGCCCCCTTCCTCCCTCCTTTCTCCTCCTCATTCCTCTCGTTCCTCCAACTCTTCCCTTCCTCATCCTCTTCTTCTTCTTCTTCTTCTTCTTCTTCTTTTCCTGCCTCCTCTTCTCTTCGTCCCCTCCCTCCCTCCCTCCTTCCGTCCTTAAGCCGCGTCTTGGCTCTCCCGAGTCGTGTCTTCCGCGGCCATTACGGTTCTTCCTGCCCGTCCTTCGCGCTTTCGCTTCGTCGTCTTTCTCGTCTTCTCCTTTTCCTTCTTTTTTCCTTCTTTGTCCCCTTTTTTATTTCTTTGCCCTTTTTTTTCTTCTGTGCCCATTTTTTTCTTCTTTCGCCGTCTTATTTTTTCTTCTTGTTGCTATATATTTTTCTCCCTTTCCCCCTCTCTCTCTCTCTCTCTCTCTCTCTCTCTCTCTCTCTCTCTCTCTCTCTCTCTCTCTCTCTCTCTCTCTCTCTCTCTCTCTCTCTCTCTCTCTCTCTCTCTCTCTCTCAAGAGCCAAGGAAGGAGATAGACAAACGAAGAAAGAGGAAAAGAATGAAGCAAAGGAAAAGTGAAAAGAGAAGAACAGGGAAA
Source organism: Penaeus japonicus (assembly GCA_017312705.2). Lineage (NCBI taxonomy): Eukaryota > Metazoa > Arthropoda > Malacostraca > Decapoda > Penaeidae > Penaeus > Penaeus japonicus. The sequence continues at coordinate 372,384 of BOPN01000738.1, read as the reverse complement.
GGGAAATAGAGTTTAAAGGTAAAGAAAATAGAAAAAAGGAGTTAAATGAAAGAAAGAATAATAAGCAAAGAAAGAGAGGAAGGAAATGAAGAGAGAAAGAAAGAAGAAAGAAAGATAAAGAGATAAAGAGATAAAGAGAGAGAAAGAGAAAGAGAAACATCTTGTCTTAGAATCAGATCGAAGCTTCGTGGGAGACATTCATGAGTCACCAATGACTCCTCCTCCTCTCCTCCCTCCCTCCCTCCCTCCCTCCCTCCTCCTCTCCTCCCTCCCTCCCTCCCTCCCTCCCTCCTCCTCTCCTCCCTCCCTCCCTCCCTCCCTCCTCCTCTCCTCCCTCCCTCCCTCCCTCCCTCCCTCCTCTTCTCCTCCCTCCCTCCCTCCCTCCCTCCTCTTCTCCTTCCTCCCTCCCTCCCTCCTTCCTCTTCTCCTTCCTCCCTCCCTCCCTCCTCCTCTCCTTCCTTTCTTCTCCTCCTCCTCCTTTTCTCTTTCCTTTCTCCTCCTCCTCCTTCCCTCCTATCACCCCCCACCCCTCTCCCCCGCAAGAGTAGGAGGAAGCAAGATGTTCCTTATTTATTGCTGTTCCTCCCCTCTTCTGCGCCATCTCCTCTTCGCTTGAAGTTGTATTCGGGGTTTCCCAGTTTTCTGTTTGTTCGTTTTTTTTTGTTTTTTTTTTTCTTTTTCTTTTTCTTTCTTTAGTTGTCAGATTCCTTCTATTTCTTGTTAGAGAGAGAGAGAAAGAGAAAGAGAAAAAGAGAGAAAGAGAGAGTGTGAGAGAGAGCGAACAAGAGGCACAGAGAGAGAGAGCCAGAGAAGCGAAGAGGAGAGAGAGAGAGAGAGAGAGAGAGAGAGAGAGAGAGAGAGAGAGAGAGAGAGAGATCAAGAGAGCAGTAACAAGATTTGTGTCTTTTTGTGTCCAGCTTCCTTCCCACGGTGTCCTCGGCAGCCCCCTCCCCCCCCCCTCTCTCCCTTTTCTCCCCTCCCTCTCAAGAAACATATTGGACACAGATAAGAGAGTGATAGGGAGAAGAGAAGGAGGGGGGTAGGAGAGGGAGGGAAGATGAGAAGGTAAACAGGAGAGAGGAGGGGAGAGGACGAGAAATTGAGGGAGTGGTTGGGGGGGGGGAGGAGAAGAGGACGAAGAAGGAAGAGATGGGAGAGACGAGAAGCGAAGAGAAAACAAGACGTGAAAACAAGTAACGCGGGAAAGGACGGAAGAGAAGAAGAGGAGAGAAAAGGAGAAGAGACAGGAAAGAGGTGAAGAATATCAGAGAAAGTGGATAAGAAAGAATAAGTAGGAGGGGAGTGGTAGGGGAAGAGAGGAAGGGGGAGAAGTAGAAGGGAGTGGTGGGGGGGAGGGGAAGAGAGGAAGGGGGGAGGAGGGAAAGCCTGATCGTAGTGCGTGATGGCGATTGAGAGTTCACTGGTGAAATTTGATTGCCTTGTTTAATCTCGTTTGATGTCGAGTCGTCTGTGGGGTGGTGGTTGGGGGAAGGAAGGGAGGTAGGGGGTGGAGGGATTGAAGTGTATTCTGTATTTTTTCTCGTTGATAAGTGGGTGTGCGTGTGTGTTCGCTCTCTCTCTCTCTCTCTCTCTCTCTCTCTCTCTCTCTCTCTCTCTCTCTCTCTCTCTCTCTCTCCTCTCTCTCTCTCTCTCTCTCTCTCTCTCTCTCTCTCTCTCCCTCTCTCTCTCTCTCTCTCTCTCTCTCTCTCTCTCTCTCTCTCTCTCTCTCTCTCTCTCTCTCTCTCTCTCTCTCTCTCTCTCTCTCTCTCCCTCTCTCTTCTCTCTCTCTCTCTCTCTCTCTCTCTCTCTCTCTCTCTCTCTCTCTCTCTCTCTCTCTCTCTCTCTCTCTCTCTCTCTCTCTCTCTCCTTTCCTCCCTCTACCCTCATTCCTCCCTTCACCCCTTCTCTCCTTCACCTCATCTTTCCCCTCTCCCCCTTCACTTCTTCTCCCCTCCGTGTCTCCCTCTTCACGCGATTTCGATGTCCTGACAGCTGTGTGTGTATTTCCTTAAATTAACACATTTTAGACTCGTTAGATGGGCCGTTGCCAAGTCGTAGGCCTATCGATGCACCTTTTTTCAGTCTATAAACACCGTTTTATTTACCAGCGGCTTTGTTTATCTTTGTTGAATGGAGGGAGACGGAGAAGGAGAAGGAGAGGGAGAGGGAGAGGGAGAAGGAGAGGGAGAGGGAGAACGAGAGAGAGAGAGAGAGAGAGAGAGAGAGAGAGAGAGAGAGAGAGAGAGAGAGAGAGAGAGAGAGTAATAAATCTGGACGTCTTGTGAAAGGGAGAGGAAGTGCAGATAGTTCTCGTACGGATGCGAGCAAATGGATCGCCCTCATCCGCATCTTCGGCCGGACCTGAAAGAGCAGAAGGGATCATCCGAACTGCACGTGCGAGGACGGGAATACGTGCACAAATTAATAGTAATAATAATGATGATGAGGGTATTGTGATGATATTGATGAGGATAATGATCGTAGGGCTTAAAAGGTTCGGTTAAATATGTTCTCAAAGGATATTTCGTAGTCGCAGAGAAACTTAATTATTCCTAGGAAAGATGATCACAGTGTTATTGCAGTACTATTAAGAATGATAGCCTTGATGTTAAGAAAATAGAATTAGAATCATCGCGAAGTGAGCATCTGATTCTTGAAAGCAATTTTACAACCCCCCTCCCTCCCCTCCCCCCTCCCGCTTTGATCCAAAAAAATAAAAAATCGTGTTTACAAAGCCACCCGAACGACGTCGTCCGAACGCGGCGACTCCCGCCTGACTCCGACTTCGGCATCAATCTCGATCCATCCAGACGAAGAAGGGAAGATGTTCCGCCTCATTAAACGCGCAGAGAAGAATGATAACGAGAGATAGATCTATAATTTGCATATCACTTCGTCAGCATCGGTGGATGAGTGATTGATATAGAGCACGCGAGGGAAAAGGTTATTGTGATGGAAGAGAGATGGAATATAAATGGCGGGTAGAATCGGAACGGCCAGTTTGATGCTCCTTTGTTTTGTTTTTCTCGTTGTGGGATTTCGAGGCAGCGGAACCGATTCGGGTTGCTCTTGGGGGGGTAAGTTGTGTGGTGTTTATTGCTGGTGGTGGCATTAATATTATCGTGATTCTTTGTTGTTAATCATTTTTATTGTTGTTGTCGACAGTTCTTTTTAGTTTCGTGGTATTATAATGGCACAATAGGTTATAAAAAAATAAAAAAAAAGTTATAGTATACCATTTTTGAAGAATTTTTTTTTTTCTTCTTCTCAAATCTCTCAACCAAAAACATCGCTCCATTTGATTTGAATACAATATACTCACAAAATCTGAAATGATGTAATATTAAACAAAAGCTTGTATCCATTGCCGCAAACACTTCGAAAAGGGCATTCATTCACACCCTCTAAAGACACGGCGTCCATTCACCGCTTTGCAATTAGTCACGTGACCTCCCGTGTATCTGTTTAACGTCACCTCCCCCCCCCTCCCCCCTCTTGTAAAATGTAGACCGGTGAACAATGAGTGAATAGATAGAATGAATTTAAATTATATGGTAGATACATATAGATAGTTAGTTAAAGGCATAGAAATAGTTACAAAACAAAACAAAACTCTCGTAACTCCCCACCCATTTTTATGGAATTAATGAATAGAAAAAAAGTCACGTGACCACCACCTCCTCCTCCTCCTCTTCCTCCTTCTCCTCCTCCTCCTCCTCCTCCTCCTCCTCCTCCTCCTCCTCCTCCTCCTCCCCCTCCTCCTCCTCCACCTCCTCCTCCTCCTCCTCCTCCTCCTCCTCCTCCTCCTCCTCCTCCTCCTCCTCCTCCCGTATGAGCATCTGTTCGGCGTCACGCAGCGCCAGCGTCGGGAGATAACGTGAGAAAATCATGAGGGAAGGAAAGACTAACGCGGGGTGAGAGCCGCCCTCTGTGAGCACACGCCCGCTTAAGTGTTATGTGTACGCCCGCGGGGAATATCGGGGGCGGGAGGAGGGAGGGGGAGGGGTGGCGGGGGATGGGGATGAGGATAGGGTTAAAGGGGGTGGTGAGGAGAGGGTAGGAGGGTGGGGTTAAGGATGTGAGGAAGGGAGAGGAGGAGGAGGAGGAGGAGGAGGAGGAGGAGGAGGGGTTCAGGACATGGAGGGATTCAGGACATGGAGGGAGAGAGAGAGAGAGAGAGAGAGAGAGAGAGAGAGAGAGAGAGAGAGAGAGAGAGAGAGAGAGAGAGAGAGAGAGAGAGAGAGAGAGAGGGAGAGAGAGAGAGGGAGAGAAAGAGAGAGATAGGGAGAGAAAGAGAGAGATAGGGAGAGAAAGAGAGAGAGAGAGAGAGAGAGGGGGGGGTCCTAGATGCGAGGTTGTTTTGAGGTTGCTTCCGAGAGGAGGTGGTGTGGAGGCAGGTGTAAGGCAATTTGGGGGAGGGGAGGGGGAAGGGGTGCGGGAGTGGGGTACAGAAGAAGGGAGCGGGGGAGGAGGGGGACTGAGAGAACATTCTGGTATTTGTTATGGCTTGATTTGGTGTTAGTAGCCCGTGGTGTGTTTCTTTGAGGCGTTGCAAATGATGTTGCTTATTTTGTGTTGAACGGGTTATTGGGTGTCCTTATTGACTTCTCATACACTTAAAATAATTGAATGGTAATAATGGTGATCTTGATGGTTATTAATATTAAGAAAATACGATACTAATATTGATAGTATTAAAATGTTAACATGTTAATGTTAATCATAAAAACAAAAATGATGATGATAATTATAGCGACACAAGACATTATACTATAATATCGGTACTACTAACTGTAATAGAAATGAGAGTTACCACAAGGAGTGTGGAAATACACTTCGCGGAGTAATTAATAATATTTCGAATTAGCCAATCCCATTTTTCTCTCCCAAGACAAGAATCCATCAGGATGATAATGAGTTCAGGACAGGCACAGATAAGCAGGAAAATGCCTTTGCCTTCGTCCCTTTCCCCTTTCGAGATAACGAGGAGGGGGGGGGGGGAGGGGTTGTGAGAATCTTCCCCTTTCCCCCCCTTCCCCCCGTCCCCTCTTCCCCTCTTCTATCTCATCTCCACAAGAAAGATCGCGGGAGATAGGAGAGAATTTCGTCATATATTACGTAAGAGGGAAAGAAAACGTCATATATTTCGTCATATATTACGTAAGAGGGAAAGAAAACGTCATATATTTCGTCATATATTACGTAAGAGGGAAAGAAAACGTCATATATTTCGTCATATATTAAGTAAGAGGGAAAGAAAACGTCATATATTTCGTCATATATTACGTAAGAGGGAAAGAAAACGTCATATATTTCGTCATGTATTACGTAAGAGGGAAAGAAAACGTCATATATTTCGTCATATATTACGGAAGAGGGAAAGAAAACGTCATATATTTCGTCATATATTACGGAAGAGGGAAAGAAAACGTCATATATTTCGTCATGTATTACGTAAGAGGGAAAGAAAACGTCATATATTTCGTCATATATTACGTAAGAGGGAAAGAAAACGTCATATATTTCGTCATATATTGCGAGGGGAAAGAAAAACGCGCGGACACGCACACCCAGCAAGAAAAAAAAAAAAAAAAAAAAAACGGTCGCTTCTTGCTTTCATTTTGTAATTCTTACTTAATTTATTTATGTTTATTTATTAATATTGTTTACCTTTTTTTTTTTTTTTTTTTTTTTTTTACTCTTAAACCACGTGTGTAAGATTCTCATTAAAAACAGTTTACTCTACTGGCTAAAGTGGAGCCTTGATATAGGGACAGTGAAATTATCATTAGCATCTTTTCAGCGGAAGTTTTGATTATTTAGTTACACAATTAACTCCATTCGTCTTTTTCATTCTCTCGTTAATTTGATTTTATGTCTAGCTATTCATTCAATCCGTGTAATTCTTATTTAGAACGGTTATTCCGAGCCAGGGAAGAGCGGTGCAGGGACTGTCATTATCATTAGTGTCCATTCATGTCGTTGGATCGAGGAGGTGACACATCATGAGAGGGAGAGGGAGAGGGAAAGAGAGGGTGAGAGAGGGAGAGGGAGAGGGAGAGGGAGAGGGAGAGGGAGAGGGAGAGGGAGAGGGAGAGGGAGAGGGAGAGGGAGAGGGAGAGGGAGAGGGAGAGGGAGAGGGGGAGAGAGAGAGAGAGAGAGAGAGAGAGAGAGAGAGAGAGAGAGAGAAAGACAAAGACAAAGAGAGATAAGAGACCCCGAAAGCATCATCTAAGCACACTCGGCAACGGTTATTACGACAGCGAGGTTGTGAGGGGAGCGCGAGCGACAGAGAGTTCTTTTTTTTTTTGGGGGGGGGAGAGGGAAGTTCATTCAGGACCATTAATTAAGGTGACTTCCGGTGCGCTGAGTATCATCAGCTGATTGATGGTTTGATGCGGCGGATGGGAAATTGGAAGGCGGTCGCTTCGGAAACGCGTTGCTCGCAAAATCATGTCGCGTGTTCTTCGGGATGTTGTTGTTGTTATTATTATACTGAGGCTGCTCGTGTTATTATGATGTTTTGAATTTATTGTTTGTTATTACGTTTAGTGTTATTATTTTTTTTATTATCTTTACTATTGCTATAGTCATTGTTGTCATTGTTACTGGTGATATTGTTGTTAGAATTATGATCGTTTATGATCGTGATCATTATTATTTTACTTCTTTGTATCGTATTTACTCTGTTTTAATATTAATTAACTGACTTGTATTCCTGTCAACACAAAAAAGCTTTAAAGAAAATGAGAGCGGTCGGCGAGGGCGGCCCCCCTCCCCCCCTCCCTCCCCCCATTAATATAAGGAATGTTCCACGCCTTCGCGACACATCTGACCGCATCTAGGCATCCAGTAGTAGCTCTTGTCTGTCTGTATCTTTTTTCATTTTTTTTATCTTTCCCTCTGCATCCTGGTTTCTTTATTTCTCTCTTTCTTCTTCTTCATGTTCTCTCTCTCTCTTTCTTTCTCTCTCTCTCTCTCTCTCTCTCTCTCTCTCTCTCTCTCTCTCTCTCTCTCTCTCTCTCTCTCTCTCTCTCTCTCTCTCTCTCTCTCTCTCTCTCTCTCTCTCTCTCTCTCTCTCTCTCTCTCTCTCTCTCTCTCTCTCTCTCTCTCTCTCTCTCTCACACACACACACACACAGTCTTACCCCCCCCCCTTTTTTCCCTCCAACGCAGAGTATCACCTTCCATTGCGTAGGCTACAACCCCCCCCCCCCGCCCCCATCTTTCTCCCCCTCTCTTCCTATCTCCCCATCTCTTCCCCCCTCTTACCCATCCTCTCTCCCTCTCCCTCCCCCTCCCCTCCCCTCTCTCTCCCCCTACCCCCCTACCCCCCTACCCCTCTCCCCTCCCCCCATCGCATCGCATCGCCTCTTGCCGCTATAAAAAGAATCTTGGTCGGTTGAGCTTGTCTTCCGCCGGCGATTTATAACCAACGTGGCGGGAAAGTGTCACTGATGGACTGTTTTGCGCCTCGTTTTGGGAATGTCACTTTTCGGCCTTGGATGAGGGGGGGGAAGGGGGGCGATAGTGGTGGTGCAGGGGTGGGGTGGGGGGGCGATGGTGTGGGTGCTGGGGTGGGGAGAGGGCGATGGTGGGGGTGCTGGGGTGGGTAGGGGGGGTGGGGGGTTGTAGTGGAAGTCTGGGATTGCGTTTTCTATTTGTAACCTTTTTTTGTTGTTCTTTTTTCATGTGATTAGGTGTTTTTTATTAGATTAGTCTGGTTTTGTTCTCCTGGTGCAGAGGTTCAAGTCGTTTTTCTATTCTCTTGTTTTCCTTTGCCACGTGTTCTCTGTTCCTTCTGGTTATTCCGTTTTCTGTTTCGTTAAGGCGCGTGTAATGTATACGTTTTCTGTTTCCTGGTTGATATATATATCGTGTTCCTCGTTTGCGTGTACACGTGTTTTCATTCTCCCATTTTCATTATTTGGTGTCTGTTCCATCTAGCATTTGTTCCTTGTTCATAGACGGGCATTCCTTGTTCCCTCTGGCACATGTTCCTTGTTCCTCCGGTTACTTGTTGTCCGTTCCGTTCCCCTGCCCGCGTGTTCTCCTTGTCCCGCCGGCTCGCGTGTTCGTAAGTCACGCACCATGTGTTTCCAGTGTCGTTCCTGTCGTTCCTTTGTTCCTCGCGTCCCTCCTGTTCATGTCCCCGTCCGTCCGTCACGTGTTCTTGTGCGTCGTTCCTCAGCCGCAGAAAGGACACACGACTTGACCTTTGGTTAAATGGACCTTGAATGTCACTTAACATCAGACCTTACCGCTTGTCGGCGTTCGAAAGAGAGAGAAAGAGAAAGAGAGCGGTTGAGAGAAAGGGACGGGGAAGGCAGAGAGAAAGAGGGAGGGACATAGGCAGAGACAGTGACAAAGAGAGAAAGAAAATGGGGCAGGCAAAGAGAAAGGGTCTGAGAAAGTGAAATATAGCATCCATACATACATAAATATATATATATATATATATATATATATATATATATATATATATATATATATATATATGTATATATATATATATATATATATATATATATATATATATATATATATATATATATATATATATATATATATATATGCATATATACATATATATATATATATATATATATATATATATATATATATATATATATATATATATATATATATATACATACACACACACACACACACACACACACACACACAAATATATATATATATATATATATATATATATATATATATATATATATATATATAATCTACATACATACACACATACATTTATTATACATGAGAGTCACTGGCTCTACGGAAGACTCAAAGGAGCAAGCACGCCCCCCCCGCCCAACCTGCGACCAATTACAGCATCCCAATGGCAGAAGGATGATCGTATTAACATCTCTATCTTCGCACTTGCTAATAATCTTCCCAGGGCCTTGTTATCCAGGGGCAGCTTCTTAAATACTTCCTTCTCCCCCCTGCCTTTCTCTCTCCCTTCCTCTCCTCTCCCCCCTCCCCCCCTGCCTTTCTCTCTCCCTCCCCCTCCTCTCTCTCTCCCTCTCCTCTTCCTCCTCTCCCTCCCTACCTCCTCTCCCTCCCCCCTCCTCTTCCTCCTCTCCCCCCCTCCCCCCTCTTCTCCTTCCCCCTCCCGTAATCTCTCGTGGGTCTTTGCACATGTGGAGTCCATCGCATCGCGCGGACCGCCCCCCTCTTGACTCTTGGCGGGGGCGCAGATGACCTCCTTCTGCTGCCCCGCCTCCTGTCTGTGCCTCCTTGGTCGCTCGGGCTCGGTCTCGGTCCGGCCGCCTCCGCTTCCCTCTGGCTGTTGCTGTCTACCTTTCTTGTTTTGTTTTCGTTTTTATTGGTGTGAGGTTTTGCTTTTTTATTTGGATTTTTTTTTCTTTGTTTTGTCCTTGTAGATTATTATTTTTTTTTATCGTCGTTCTTCCTCTCCGCCTTCCTTTCTTCGCCTTTCTTCCTGCTTTTACTTTTTTTTCCGGTTCTATTGTTAATGTTTTTTTTTTGTGACATGATATTAGTGTGATTGTCGCGATGGATTTGATTATTATGATTTTTATTTGTTCATTGTTTTATTTTCATTTTCTCCCTTCTTTATCTCCTCTTCCAACACCTCCTCCTCCTCCTCCTCCTTTTCCCTCCTCTCTTTTTTCTCCCTATCATTCAAAATAAACTGGCCTTGTAATCTCTTAACCATATATTTTTTTCTTTCCCCCCTACATTTCCTGTGTTTATCTTTTTTTTCTTTTTTTTCTGTTCTCTCAAATTATCTTCCAAGATTTTCGAACCTTTACCCCAGGCTTTGGGACGAAGCACGTATGTTAAGAACTCGTAAAAAATCCAACTTTAAAAAAAAAACAAAAATGATTTACAAGGTGACTAACGCTAAGCTTGAAAAAAAAACAGGTAATTTATGTAATTTATAGAATACTCACATATTTCCCCTGAAAAATATAACAGTGATCGTTAGAAAATACTAGGTTAATGTATGTTTTTTTTTCTTTCTTTTTTTTTTATGTAGAATGGTGTTGTTTGCCAGGGAAACTAAATATAGATTATTACGTCTTTACCTAAGTAAAGGAAGACGCTTATAGTACGGTGACGTAGACTTACAACTCCGCACGTGTTTCTCGTGAATAAAAGTCGCGGGAAAAAAAGGGGATACGTGTCACTCCAAATATTTTTTTTTTTTTTTTTTTTTTTTTTAGATAAAAATGAAACGGAATATCTCTCCCTTCATCTCTCTTGTAGAAAGTAACGAGGTTATATATATAAAAAAAACAGAGGGAAACAGAAGAAACGAGAAGAAAAATCTGATGGCTGTGAAACAAACTCAAAACTCGCCGTAACAGTTTTGAACGCAGTCGCGGGGAACATCAAGTGTCGACATTAATTCGTTACGGAGGAGATACGAGCGCATATTGTCTCTTTATTTAGCTCCAGGGCGGCAGTGGGCGGACTCTTTAACACATGACGGATGTTTGCAATGGAAAGGGGGGGGAGGGATAGGGGTTAGGGGGAGAGTGTTGGGGTTGGGGGAGGGTATGAAGGTTCGTGGAAGGGTATAGGGTTAGAGGGGGAGGGTGTAGGGGTTCGTGGGAGAGTATTGGGGTTAGGGGTAGGGTATAGGGGTTCGGGGGAGGGTATAGGGGGTTAGGGGAAGGTATAGAGGTTCGTGGAAGGGTATAGGGGTTCGGGGAGTGGTGTAGGGGTTCGTGGGAGAGTATAGAGGTTAGGGGTAGGGTATAGGGGTTCGGGGGAGGGTATAGGGGGTTAGGGGAAGGTATAGGGGGGTCAAGGAGGGGTATATAGTAAAGGAGAGGAGGGTTCAGGAGGGTATAGGGGGTTAGGGGAAGGTATAGAGGTTCGTGGAAGGGTATAGGGGTTCGGGGAGTGGTGTAGGGGTTCGTGGGAGAGTATAGAGGTTAGGGGTAGGGTATAGGGGTTCGGGGGAGGGTATAGGGGTTAGGGGGAAGGTATAGGGGGGTCAGGGAGGGTATATATAGTAAAGGAGAGGAGGGTTCAGGAGGGTAGGGGAGTAGGGGGACGGAGTACCGGTGGAAGGGGAGCTGTGTCAGGGGAGGAGGGTACTGGTATACTTCAAGTCCGATGAATGTGTTGGAGGAGAGCCATGAGTGCCAACCGAGCCCCAGAGGGAGCGAGTGCCTGATAAACGCCCAGACGTACACGCACCTGATACGAGCCACCGCGAGATGCCTCCGCTACACGATCGCTAATGTGTTTGTTTGTGCTCGCGGTCTCTCAAAGACGAGTTTTTCGTTTGGGGTCTTAAGCGTTCTCTCTCTTTCTCTCTCTCTTTCTCTCTTTCTCTCTTTCTCTCTCTCTCTCTCTCTCTCTCTCTCTCTCTCTCTCTCTCTCTCTCTCTCTCTCTCTCTCTCTCTCTCTCTCTCTCTCTCTCTCTCTCTCCCTCTCTCTCTCCCTCTCTCTCTCCCTCTCTCTCTCTCTCTCTCCCTCCCTCCCTCTCTCTCTCTCTCTCTCTCTCTCTCTCTCTCTCTCTCTCTCTCTCTCTCTCTCTCTCTCTCTCTCTCTCTCTCTCTCTCTCTCTCTCTCTCTCTCTCTTTCCCCCTCTCTCTCTTTCCCCCTCTCTCTCTTTCCCCCTCTCTCTCTCTTTCCCCCTCTCCCTCCCTTCCTCCCTCACCCCCCCTCTGTCTCCCTCTCTCTCCCTCTCTCCCTCTCTCCCTCTCCCACTCTCTTTTAGTCGAGAATTATGCCCTCTACGTTGACAAGAGACACGGAGATAAGGTGCCTCATTCACGAATATGTTTGTGGAGCGTAAGGTGTTGTAGTTGTTTTTTGTGAATGAGTCAGCCGGTGAGGAGTCACACACTACGTTCTCACTGAATTAATGCTTGCACGTTCTCAGCATCTACTTGTAGGCTTTATTTATGTAGTAGGTGTGTGTATATTTAGGTCTGATGTATTTATTTGTAGTCGCATAGAGTTTTGCGTATGGTTATGGATTCCTGTATATTTATTTTATGTTTGGAGTTTGTGTTTGTCGACTGACATTTATTGATGTTCGTGTATAGACAATCTGGCATTATTATATTGCGGTATATATTATTCAATTTTTGTTTTTGTGTCTCCCTTGCATTCCAAAGGCCTTGATCTGGACCTTCCTTACCTTTGTCGACTGAATTGTCAGGATCAGTTCAGGTCGAGGTTTATCCTGTTCCTGAGATTTTTTCCGGGAAGAGTCCTTTCGAAAGACTAATGTTTGTGGCTCTTTTTTGTGTTTGTCCGAAAGTCTTGTGATACAGCTTTGTAAGGGTTAATGTTATCTCTCTCTCTCTCTCTCTCTCTCTCTCTCTCTCTCTCTCTCTCTCTCTCTCTCTCTCTATATATATATATATATATATATATATATATATATATATATATATTTCTTTCTCTCTTTTCCGGATACAAATCCTCAATACTATAACTAATATCCTGTCTTTCTTCTCTCGTTTATGTGTTCCTTTGTACTTGTTGTTATTCGACAAAAGATCATGTTTTTCTTCCCGAGTCGTATTTGTTTAATTTCGACAAAGACAAATAATGCTGCTCCTGTTGTTGCTTCTTCGAACTCGGGTGGCAACAGTTAGCGAAATCCCGCTCGAAAGGTTCTCTAGAAAGAAAGACAAAAAAACGATCGGAGATTTATTGGTTCCAGAAGGTTCGAGTCGGGATTCGAAATCTGTGTTTGGGTGGAGATTCGGGGATTTGTAAGCTAAGAGAGAAGTTTAAAGGAAGATCCGGAGATTTATACTCTTAGGAGGCAAAGGAATCAAGAATTAGCAGCGTAGAGGAGTCGAAGAATTGTATGGGACACTTAGAATTCTGGAATCTTCGAAACGCCTTCGGAAATTCGCGTTCTAGAACTTCAAGAATGAATAGAAGATTTATACCACGAGGCAGACTCGAAGATGATGATGGTTTGCGAAGTGTCGACACGAAGTCGAACACATCTGTATTCTGGAAGGTTCTCGCCATCGGAACGTCGCGTTGCCCATTGCTATTATCGGATCGAGAAAAAAAGAAAGAGAAGGAAACGTCGCAGAAGACAGGAAACGGTAATGATGAGATACGGTTTGACACGGCCAACACACGGCCAATATATAGCGGTCCATTAGCCTTGGCGGAGGCAGGCGGATGTTGCAGGAGCGGCATTGCAAAGGGAGAAGAAAGCGAGGGGTAGGGGAAGGTGTTGGGGAGGGGAGGGGGTTATGGGGTGTTGGGGAGGGGTTAAGGGGGGATGGGGGAAGGTGTTGGAGGGATTGAGGGCAATGGTGGGGGGGACAAGAGTAAGGGTAGGGGTAAGGGAAGGGTGGGAGGGCAAGCAAGACATTAGCAGGACTGCTGATGATGGTTTTATCTTTATTGTCGTTAGATTTATTTGTTTTCATTGTTATGCTTCCCTTACTGTTTTCTATTCTGCCTACTGTCTTCTTACGATTGTTAATAAGTTTCTTGTTCTTGATATTCTTCATTTTTTTCTCTTCAAAATAATACCGAAATCACTCCAGCATTAAATCTTTATTCAAGAAACGGCGAAAATTATATCGAAAGAAATAAAATAGCACCAGTGTGATTAGTTTACATCCTGGAAGTTCATTTAGAAAGAACCAAACAACGAAATAATTCAATTATTTACGTCTATGACACCATATAAGAAAACAGCTATCACCTGTGACCAATGACGACATGCGAGCAACGTTGTAATTGCAACCCCCATATCGCCGTGTTGCATCTCGATGTTATCGGACGTCTCGAATATATTTCGGCTTGAAAAATGGCGGACGCGACAGGCAGGAGAGCGCGGCAGGCGAGCTCAATGCGGGGCCTTGTTAGGCGCGCTGTTTGGTGCTGATGGGACGGACCTTCCTTCCTCCTCCTCCCCACGCCCTCTGCTGAATTCTGTCCCTCCTTTTTATTTGCTCCTGGAGACCTCCTCTCCTGAACTCTCTCTCTCTCTCTCTCCCTCCCTCCCTCCCTCCCTCCCCCTTCTCTCTCTCCCTCCCTCCCTCCCTCCCTCCCTCCCTCCCCCCTCTCCCTCTCCCTCTCCTTCCTCTGTTTTTCCCTTGTCTGAACATTCTCCCTGCTTCTCTCCTGAATTCTGCCTTTCTACCCTCCCTTCACTCCCTTTTCTGAACTCACTCTTTCCCTCCCCTCCTTTCCTGAACTCTCTCTCCCTTCCCTCCCTCCCTCCCTCCCTGTCTTCCTTACTATCATCCTTCTCTCCCTCACTCTCACATAGCTTTCCATCCGTTATCCTCGCCTCCTTTATATCTCATTCCCTGCCTATGCTTCCCTACAATATCCTTGCATCACATCCTCACCCCTTTCCATTTGCTCTCTGTCTTCGTTAAAGTGGTCAGCCCTTTTGTAACTGTGCAAAATAATTTTCTGAATTATCGGTGGCGTTTTTTGCGTCATTTAACGTAATGCTGACTGACTTTTCCGCGCCGTGATCGTCATTGTCATCACATTCATCATCAGTGTCATGAGCACCACTAATTATATTTTGGATATATATTTTTTTTTAACAAATGAAAATTGGTATTGCATCTATAGATATAGACTTATGAACACATACGCACGCGCGCGCGCGCGCACAGAAAGTTGACAGATCGACCGGGATAATTACGTTGCTAATTAACTACTAATCAAAATGGAGTGTCAGCGAGGCGTGCCGCATAGCAGACACGTGCCCCACAATGACTGCCATCGACGCCTCCTCCCTCTCATAATCCGGGTGATTTATAATTTTTAATTATCCTAGGGTCTCCGTTGATGAGTTTTTCAACGCCTGCCTCCCTCACGGCATCCGTATTTATTCCCTCTGGTGAATAATGGACACGATTTGTCAGGTCGTCGTGAAAGCTATTTGGGATCCGACGGGCGACTGGCGGGCCACCTCTCGCATGGAGCTGCCTCTCCGCCGGCGAGGAAATTCCGGCGCGGGTTTGGCGGCTTTAGGAGGGTGAGGCGAGGAGGGGAGGGGAGGGAGAGGCGGGAGAAGGAGAAGGAGAAGGAGAAGGAGAGGGAAAGGGAGAGAAAATGGATAGAAGGGAGTGGGGATGGAGAGAAAGAATTAGAATGAAGACTGAAAGGAAAGTGATTCTTGCAGCACCTTACACCATCAGAACGTGGTAACTGAACGTAATAGTTATATATATATATATATATATATATATATATATATATATATATATATATATATATATATATATATATTCCGATATCTTTTTCTTCTAAAAGTGATCACGCAATCCCATAATTAAAGTCCCATTTCCGAATTAAACCCGCGATTCATACACCTAACACGTCACTACTATAAATCTCACCAATAAAGTGTAAAACCGCGGCGAATCCCCGTCTCGTTGTCTGCTGACCCTAACCTCGAATCTCGCGTCCAATAAAACGCGCCTTTGCCACTCGACGTCGAATTCCCCGGCGCTTCGACGTCGACACTCGATCGATGCCAAATTATCTGCAGTCGATCCTCCGCGGCTGCTTCGCGTAGTACCTGTGGGAATCCTTTGTATCCTCTTAAGCCCGAGGTGGAATCTCTCCGGGCTTGGCTTCGGCTTCGTCCTCTCTCTCTCTCTCTCTCTCTCTCTCTCTCTCTCTCTCTCTCTCTCTCTCTCTCTCTCTCTCTCTCTCTCTCTCTCTCTCTCTCTCAGTCTCTCTCTCTCTCTCTCAGTCTCTCTCTCTCTCTCTCTCTCTCTCTCTCTCTCTCTCTCTCTCTCTCTCTCTCTCTCTCTCTCTCTCTCTCTTACTCTCTCTCTCTCTCTCTCTCTCTCTCTCTCTCTCTCTCTCAGTCTCTCTCTCTCTCTCTCTCTCTCTCTCTCTCTCTCTCTCTCTCTCTCTCTCTCTCTCTCTCTCTCTCTCTCTCTTTTACTCTCTCTCTCTCTCTCTCTCTCTCTCTCTCTCTCTCTCTCTCTCTCTCTCTCTCTCTCTCTCTCTCTCTCTCTCTCTCTCTCTCTCTTACTCTCTCTCTCTCTCTCTCTCTCTCTCTCTCTCTCTCTCTCTCTCTCTCTCTCTCTCTCTCTCTCTCTCTCTCTCATAGATCTGTGTAGTGTCGTAATCTATGCTTGTGTGTCTTTTGCATTCCGATGGTCGATTTGTTTGTTTGTTTTTCTTTTTTTGTGCAAAGACAACAAGGATCATGACCGCTAGAGCTCAGTGAACAGAACAAATAAGTGATACAGATTATTTACTGTTGATCGTTTGTTTATTTTACCGTTTTCTAAGAAAGAAAATGGGGATCGCATTTCGAGGAATAAGGAGGGTATACTATTTTTTCTCGAGTGTGTCGTTATTTTATCATTCCCTGCTGATAAAGTTGATATTACATTGAAATAAAAGAAAGAGGATCGGAGATAATGAAAAAGTTATTATGGATAAATTCTAAAGCATGCATCCTATCACATCGGTTGGAAAAAAAGGCGGTTACGTTTCAAGGAAGAGAAAATGGTGATAGGGTTAATACAAATATAATGACACTCAAAAAGAAAGAAAGAAAAAAAACATTGATAATTTTCCAGTAGAATTATTACGCCCATATCTCCTTCCTTCCCTCCCCCTCCCCCTCCCCTCCCCTCTGGCTCGTGAGGCAGGACGAGGTGTTAGTGTTAAAAAAAACAAAAGAGAGGTGTTAGTGTAGAAGAGGGCGAGCGCCGGTCACGGTTTGAGTGAGACACAATCACCCGACAGGAATTGCAGCCAAACAACTTGCTAACGACCAATAAGATTCTCGGGTCGTGAGCTCGTCTGGCAGGTCTGAATTTTCTCCCGAGACCCGATCTGGAATGGGGAGGAATTTCCGACCTTATACTGAAAGGGCTGGAAGGGTCGTTATCCTCCGAAAGGGGCGAGGGAAGAGGAGGGAGAGAGAGGGAAGGAAGTGAGTGAAGGGCTCCGTGAAACTCGTTTAATTTAAATACGCTGGGATAATGGTCCTTGTCCGTAGATTTATTAATGCGATGTATATATATTTTTTTTATATCACTATTGTCCATTATCCACGGGCTTTGGTATTCGGCGTGACGGTTTTTCCCGCTTCAATGCCACGGTGGTTTGTGTGTGTGTGTGTGGGTGAATGGATGTTTTGTGCATGTATGTATGTATGTATGTATGTATGTATGTATGTATGTATGTATTAATAACACTGCCACTAAATGAAAGGAAAAACTTGCGTCTGTATGTATGTACGTATGTATGTATGTATGTGACCCTCGCTTTATTGAAGTCACGGCATTTTCGCGTTGAGTGACCTTTTTTGACCTGTGGAACGCCTTCACCTTTTACACTTGAGCTCTCGATGAGTATGTATTGTGCTTCAACTGAGCGCGATGACCTGGCGTTTTGGTTGTGATTGCATATTGTGTCATGTTTTTTTTTATGGTCTTCTAAGTCCCATTTTCTTTGGAGGCGTAATATTTTCTTCATTTTTTTGTATTTATTTCGGTTATATTTTTTAAGAGGTTTAGTTTTCTTTTATTATTAATTTTTGCGACTGAAATAAAATTCCCCGAGATTACCTTAAAAGAAAACCAATTATGTTATGAATAAACAGAACACAGATACTACACAAGAACAAATGTGATAACGATAACAAAAGAACACCCATAATGAGAACATTGATAGCAGCAATAGTAAGGATAGTAGTTAAATTAATTTACGACAACGACGCTCTTAATAATACCAACAATTAAAATCATGATTATGAAAACATTACCAGACGACTTAATGATGGAAGAGCCAGCAGCAATAAGTCGCAAGCATAGCCCCTGCAAGTAATTCTACGGCACCATTTACTCCGCTTGCGAAGTCGCCGCACGTCGTCCATTTCCGGGCGACGGAACAGGGCGCTGAGGAAGGTCTCGATGCGTTTTTGTTTTCGGGGTATAGTTTTTTTTTTTCTTGGGTGGGGGAGGGAAGGGGGAGTGTCTAAGTGGGATAGCGTGATTTTATTTATTATTATTATTATTTTTTTTTTTTTTTTTGAGGGCGATTTTATTATTATCGTCGTCACTATCATTAGTCATCTTCGTTAGGCATCATCACCACCATCCCCATCATACCCATCATCATCTTCCTCTTCCTCTTCTTCCTCCTCTTCTTCCTCTTCTTCTTCACCACTATCATCACCACCATCCCCATCATCATCTTCGTCAACATCATTTTAATCATCTTCACCATCATCATCATCTTCTTCCTCTCCTTCCTCTTCTTCTTCACCACCATCCCCATCATACCCATCATCATCTTCGTTAACATCATTTTAATTTTCACCATCTTCTTCCTCTTCCTCTTCTTCTTCACCATCATCACCACCATCTCCTCCATCATACTACGCATCCTAATCTTCTTCGTCTTCCTCTATGTTAGCCGAGAGAGAGAGATAGAGAGAGAGAGAGAGAGAGAGAGAGAGAGAGAGAGAGAGAGAGACATACCGCGGTCTTAGAGAACGGACAGTGCCATTAGACTTTTTTTTCTATTGGGATTCCAGCAACTGAATTTTAAATGACGCTTTTTTGATACGCCAGATTCCTTTGACGTTGTGTGTGTTTGTGTGTTTTGATGTGTTTGCTTGTTTTTTATGTGTGCGTATTTGCGTCTGTGTGTGTGCTTGCTATGCGTTTAAATGACTATGTGTATATCTTTATCTTCTTGCATGTGTGTCCGTGTGTGTGTGTGCGTGTCGCTGAATATGTATATGCATGCGTACATCTCATCTTTCTTCTTGACGTTCGCATCCTCTTCCCCTTTTATCAAATTGCCTCTTTATCATTCTGTTTTATTGCCTGAGCTCTTCCTTATGCAGAAAAAGCTGTTGTTGCTGTTGTTGTTTTTATTCATAGGAGCCTTTCCCTTGAACTTGTTCCAGCATCTCGACTCGTACTGGTTCTTGCCTCTGTATCGATGCCGGTTTTTATGCGCTGGCTTACGTTACGTTGTACATTCGTATTGGTACTGGTTTTGGGGTTTCCTTTTTTTTCTCGTAAGTGGATTGTCTTGCAGAGTTTTTTTATGGGCTTTGAGTTTTGTTCTCTTGTCTACTGTTTTAGGTTTTGTTGATATGTTTTACAATGTGTTTTGTGCTTTGTGTTTTAACTTTTTTTTGTAGGCCTAAGTTCACTTGTTCTTCCGTGCGCTCGGCTCTGTTCTTTATTTCTTGTATCACGTTTGGTTATTTATTTTTATAAAAGATTTAGTCATCTTATTTGCTCCGTGTATCCTTGATTCATTTTTCTCGTCTCATCTCATCATCCCGTTTCCCCTCTTCCTCTACCGCCTCTCGCCTTTTCTCGTTTGCAAGATCCCTCCGGGTTCGTTGCACTTGTCCCCCCTTCGCTATTATTCCTCTTCTTCACTCTCCTTTGTCCATCCTCTCCCCCACCTATCTCTTCTTCTTCCTCTTCCCCCATCCTCTTCTTCCCTCCTCTCCTTTACCCGCTCTTCTTCTTCTTCCCCTCACTCTACCTTTCTTACTCTCTTCCCTTCCTCCTCCCCCATCCCCTTCTTCCCTCCTTCCTCTCCTCCCTTCCCCTCCCCCCTCTTCCCCCTCTCCCCCCACCCTCCTCTTCCCTCCCTTCCTCCTCCGCCTCCTCCGCGTGAGTCTCGCCAGACCTACACAGCTGGCATATTCCGACGATTTTATTAAACGCAACAGACTCCTGAATTATGCTGTGCCTGCGCGTTGGTGTTGCTGGAGGGAAGGAGGGAAGGAGGGCAAGCACACCAGTCGAGGGAGATTCCTCTGCTCTCCTGTGTGTCGTTTTGCTTTTATTCTTCTTTTATAATGTGTGAGTTTGATTGTTTGTATGTTCGCATTATATGATTGTGCGATTCGGGGTTGGGAACCCGAAATTGAACGCGTGAGTTAATGGATTCGTTTCTCTTGAAGTCCCGAGCGAGCGCGCTGGGCGGCTGTGCGTGGTAAGGGGAGAGAGGGAGAGGGGAGGAGAAGAAGACTGAACAGAGACAGAGAGAGAGAGAGAGAGAGAGAGAGAGAGAGAGAGAGAGAGGGAGAGAGAGAGGGGAGGAGAGGGGGGGGAGGGGGGGGAGGGAGAGAGGGGGAGGGAGGGAGAGGGAGGGGAGGGGAGGGGGAGGGGAGGGAGAGAGAGAGAGAGAGAGAGAGAGAGAGAGAGAGAGAGAGAGAGAGAGAGAGAGAGAGAGAGAGAGAGAGAGAGACAGAGAGAGAGACAGAGACAGAGAGACAGAGAGACAGAGAGACAGAGAGACAGAGAAGCTAAAGATGGAAGAGAAAGAAGGAGGAAGGAGAAGATATACATATATATAAATTCATAGCGCATTTCTAGGAGACGGAATTAATAGCACTTAGTTTCAGCAGATCCTCGACTTGGTTCTTAATTGCATATGATGACGCTGGCCTTTATAGCTCCCTCTCTTTTTGTTGTTCAAGTGTTTACCTTTCGGTGCCGCTTTAGATATCACTCCATTGTGTCTGCTTTATAGGAGTCTTTTTTGTTTTTTTGTTTAGATATTGTTATTTATCGGCGTATTGTCTTATTCGTACTATTGGTTTGGATTGTCTTTGAACACGTCATGATTTAGGATAATTCACCTACCCATCGGATTCGAGGTTAACCCTACATTGCAGTTATGCTCTCAAACACTCCTTAATTAGGAAATCATAGCACATTGCACTGTGTAATCAGCTTTATTATACACATCTTGGAAAAAGGAAACTGAACTGCATCCAGTTAATTTCACATCAATAAAACCTAACAGTGATTCCCTCTCTCTCTCTCTCTCTCTCTCTCTCTCTCTCTCTCTCTCTCTCTCTCTCTCTCTCTCTCTCTCTCCTCTCCCCCTCTCCCTCCCCCCCCCCCTCTCTCCCTCCCCCTCCCCCTCCCCCCTCCCCCTTCCCTCTCCGTCCCTCATTCACTCTCCTTCCCCCTCCCTCCTCCCCCTTTTTCATTATTATTATTCATATAGAGATGACAACTGTCGGTCAATCGCTCTTTCGTGTCGGTCGGTCGGTCAAGTCGGCGATCACTTATTCATGCGCGGCGCCGATAAGATCGCAATCCGAGGAATGATGTTCGATGTCTCGCTGACGTCTTGACTGACATCCTTCGAGCTCGTGTTTGGGAGAGTCCACGCGGGGTTTTGTTTGTTGGTTTTGTTCTTTGGTTGTTATTGTGGTGTTTTTGTTGTTATGATGATGATGATGGTGATAGTGATTATAGTAATGATGGTAATGATTGTATGAGGATGATTTTTATTATTATCGTGGTAGTGATGATGGTGATAATGATAATAATGATATGGTATTGGTGATGTTTATTATTATTATTATTATTATTATTATTATTATTATTATTATTGTTATCTCCATCACTGCAGTTTTATCAAATGAGTTATCATTATTATTAATACTAATTTTATCATTATGTTGAAAGCATCAATATTATTATACTTCTTACATTAGGTATCTACGAGTATTTATTCCTCTTCCAATTATTTAGGGGAAAAAAGGGCGTCGCTGCAGGGGAAAAACCCCGACATAAATTTCGAGGGGAAACAAAGGGGGGAAAAGTTTATATTAAAAGTTTCTTTGTTATCCTTTCCCCGTCGCCACGAAATCCTAACGCCTTTAGAGAGAGGGGGGAGGAGGGAGAAGTGAGACAGACAGACAAATAGAAAGACAGAGAGGAGAGAAATTAATAAAGATGGGGATATATATGTATATATATATATATATATATATATATATATATATATATATATACACAAACATACATACATGCATATACATACATATGTATACATGTGTGTGTGAGAGAGAGAGAGAGAGAAAGAAGAGAGAGAAAGAGAGAGATGGGGGGGAGGCGCGAAAATTTACGATAAAGAGCGAACTCTCGCAAGTAACGGGATGGAAAAAAACAACAAAGAAACACAGAAATCTTTTAGTGAACATCCGAGGCAGTGAGTTCTAGTTTATTCGTTAGCGAAGCCTGGGATATAGTTTATTTTACGGTGTCTCTAAAGCAGTGAATCTCCGAGCGCTTTCCCTTCAGCGTCCGAAGCACCGAAGCCTCGAAAACAGGAGGATTTTCTCCCTCGAACCAACCATTCCTCGACCTTTTCCTATCCTCGTGTTAGGTCACTCATTCCGTGTACGGGGTCATTCTTCCTCCTTTTGGGGTCAGTACTTCCCCCTCCAAGCCCCACCCCATCCCCCTCCTCCTCCCCATCTCCATCTCATTCTCCACCCCCATCCCATCCCCATCCCCATCCCCCTCTCCCTCTCCACCCTCAATCGCCCCCCCCATCCCCATCTCCCTCTCCACCTTCAACCCTCCCCCCTTCCCCCAGCCCGACTTTCCCCCATGCGAGGTCGTCACACCCACCCACGGGCGATCGAGGTCGTTGCCCACGGATTTCCCGCCCGCCGGGGTGTGACGTCAGAGCCACCCCTCCCTCCCTCCCTCCTTCCATCCTTCCTTCCCCCTCCCCCCTTGGTCGTCGTCATGGGGTGAGAGGAGGGTGGGGGGGAGTGTGAAAAGGGAGGGGGCTGGGGGGGAGACTCAATCCATTTTATACGTTGGAAGTTTGGTTGAATTAACGAGGACTCGATCTTTGGTTGGATTTTGGTTGTTCCGCCCGTGACTGGTTGATATGTTTTGTTCTGTTTTGTTCCTTTGTGTATTTGTTTGTGAATCAGAAATGCATTTTAGAACTTAACCCAAGTTGTGCATATTTCTTGAAAGCTGATTTGAATGCCACAGTGATTATTTCCTCGCCAAAAAACAAAGCATATGATTATTATTAGCTTATTCACCCCCTACTCTCCCGCCCTTACAATAGATGTAATCACATGAGTTCCCGGAGCATCGAATGAACACGCCCACTTGGAATCGAGGGCGTGGTCAGACCGCCACTCATACTTAAACCGCCCACGGATCTGAAACTTATTATTAATTGACGCCCACAATCAGGCTACGCGGGCGGAACAATCACTAGTGGGGGGAGGGGAGGGGGAGGGGGGATGAAGGCCACCGGATAGTTTTCTTTTGTTTATTTTTATGTTTCCACTTCATCGACATGTTGTTTCGTTCTTTATTTATTTTTCCATATTTCCACGTTGTTCCCTCCTCATTCGTCTTCGTTTTTCCTCATTTCTTTTTCTCCACCTCCTCCTCCTTTTTCTTCTTTTCCCTCTTTCTTCTCCTCCTCCTCTTCCTCCTCCTTCCACGTCATCTCTTTTTTTTTCCTCCTTTTTCATTCCCTTTTCTTATTAGTCGCTTAGTGGATTTGCTGACTATTGTTTTTTCGCAAAATTTCTCGATTGTTTTAAAGTTTTGTACATTTTATTTATTTATTTATCTAATTTTTAGCTGTCTTTTTTATGGATTTGCTGATGGCTATATTTTGGTGTTGATGTGTTTGCGTGTATGTTTTGAATATTTCAAGAATTTTGGAATTTATCTTTACAAGTCATGTATTTAATTACTTTGAACTGACTTATTTCATTTTTTTTTCATTCTGCCACGATCGGTCGCCATGAATGACCTTAATTAACATTCAAGATTTTAACGCCACACACAGTCGTTTCACTTCGGTTTTCACCCTTTTTTTCCCTCAACAGGATACTCGTAGGAGCCCCGAAGGACCACAACCTGCAGCCAGGGACGAACAGGTCAGGCGCCCTCTGGAAGTGCCCCCTCACCACGTACACCACGGACTGCGAGCAGGTTCAGACCGACGGCTTCAAGAGTGAGTACTTCCAACCTTCCCCTCCCCTCCGCCCTTACATCCCCCCACCCCTGGACAGCTTGAAGACGGATTATTTCACCACCCCCCATCTATCCCCTCCCCCTCCTCTCTTTATATAAATGATGAAAAGGATATTTATTTTTATTCTGAAAAAAAAAAAAAAAAAAAACAGGATAGACCTACTTGCAGTGGATATTGACCCCCCCCCCCCACAACTCACAACTTGAGATGTAGACAGTGTTACGGAACGGAATTCTTGAGATGAGACTTGGCTTTTTTTCATACGTTTTTTCTCTCTTTGATCTTGCAACGGTTCAACGGTTCAACGGAGTTAGACGGTAACTGCTGACAGGCAGAAGGACTTTTTCCTCCCAAGTAATTTGCATAGACTGGCGGGTACGAGATAATGTGTACGGGTTTAGAGAAGTGTAGGTTATTGATATTATTACTGTTGTTGTTATACACAAGACATATTTGTAGGTTAATTATTGTAGATCTCGGAAGAGAGGTCATACAGACACACTGCTCACACGTAGACGCACTGACGCGCACAAACGCACTCGTAGACGCACATAACTTATACTTTTATTAAAATTGAAATCAATATATGATGCATTTTGTCGTCATATTTAAAAAAAAAGCTTTACAACGCCTTATTTAACAGCAATAAGGGCGAGACATAAAAAATCCTCCATTTAACTGTACATGATATAGAAACTGTCTTTGTATAATTAGACAGCTATTACTCTACTTTAAAGGTAGAGAGAAAACTATAAATTGGTATTAATTCCTCAATCTTTTGAGTGAAAACACGAGCCTTAAATGCCCACACCTCTTTGGAACACAGCAACGCGACAGGAGATGTCACAACGAATTGTACCGCCAAGCTAGATAGTAACCAGCAGAGGCTTCACAGCACGCGCTCAAAAAAAAAAAAAAATAATAATAATAATAAAAAATAAAAATAAACTAATTCCCCGTCAGTGTTCATCGCATTTACGTAGGGCATAATCATTCGGGAATGTATATTGTCCAGTAACCTCATAGATTTTGTGATAGCTGTATAATGATCCGTAGGTTTATATAGGAAGGAATAACGTGCTTTGATGAGCGACATTCTCTAACGTGTTCTGAACGTGTAGACTTGTTTGTTATTGTTATCATTATTTTATTGTTATTCTGATTCTCATATGGATCATTTTCCGTTGAATGATTAATCAATACCCATTTTATTTAATGTCAATGCATCTGTAGCTGTTACGTAGGGAGAAATAGTTTTTGTACAGTATTATATATGGATATTGTAGTGATATTGATTCCCAAATATATTAGATGGAAAAAAAAATTCCCTCAAAGAAAGTATTGCCATGTTGTAGATCATCTTCGTTTCAGGTTTGTGTAGTACTATCGGTGTTTCGTAAAGCTAAGTGACAAAGGTTCTGTACCCACAAACACGCAGGCTGCTACGACAGAGTAATACCAACACAGACTAGAACCGTATATTACTGTTTATATCGAAGGATATAATCCGAAGCGTTACACTATAAAGTTCAAAGTAATAATGACCAGACGAGTGACCTATTAGCAGCCTATGTGCAGCGGTACGAGCCTTGGCGTGTATATATACATAAATTTCCCCATGGACGTTACCGTGTAGTGTACGACTGTACGTAGGCATGAGTAGTGAGTACGGTACGTAGTGAGTACGGTACGTAGTGGTGATGAATGGGCGTGCGAAATCCGCGCTTCCCTTCAGCCTTCCTTGCAGCGATGGGTCTTCCTGTAGAGGTGCCTTGGGGAGTACAGCTGTAGTGAAAGAAGTGTATTACAGGCGAGAGGCTTGTTAGTATACTATATTGCCATTATCACAAGACTTGTAAGTATGTAGGTGATCAAGGAAGATCGGTCGGTAGGATGTGCCACTGAGTTGGTGATTATGTCAACGGTTTGGTATGCAGGATAAATGTAGGTCTATGTGTGTATGTGCCTATGTGTTGCCGGCATCCCCCGCTCGCTCTCGGATTTCAGTAGTCATGATCAAGAGTCTCCCCCCCCCCCTCTTCTCCCCCCGGCCCCCTAAGTGTGGGTGGAGACGCCCATGTACGCCCAGTGTACATGTGCGACGTGTATGTTCTGCTTTCAATGGTGTTTCGAGGATGTCCGTCGCGCCCTTAGTTGATCCGGACGTCCAGGCACTCTTAGATGTGCTTGCAGTGTCGCTGTTTAATTAAGAAAACACCGGGTGCTGCTGCCTCTCTCCCTCCTCGGTTGCACTAAGCGTAAGACAACGTCACTGAGAGAGAAAAAAAGAAAAAAGCCCCTCGGAAGAGATATTTATGAGATGCAGAAGAAAGCTTTTTTTCACGTGTTCCACCCGAGACCTCCAGACAGTGAGGGACGCCATGACAGCACCCGGGATATCCGTCAGTGTACCGTGACTTGCATGCTGCTGTACAAAAAACAAAAACAAAAACAACTCCACAAACCGTGTCTGCCGCGCGTGGCAAGGACGTTTGTCTGTCTGTCTGCCGCTGCTGCAGGAGGCCCGACGGCGGCCCGACATGACCACCCGGCCGGGCCGCCTCTGTACTTCCCGGCCCGCCCGCACTCACTCACGCACTCACTCGGGACCAAAGACTGTATACGACTGTCTATGCTGTACAGTCTTTGCTCGTGACTCTTGCACCACCAACGCACTCTGACGCTCTCTGCACTCGACTCTGTCTCGACGGCGGCGGCGGCGGTGGCGGCCTGGCTCCGGCGGCGGCCGCTCGTCGCCCCAGCGGGGTCTTGACCTTAACTCCGGCTCCTGCAGGACTCCCTTTGACCTCGCTTAACATCTCTTTTACGGACTTGATGAGTTTGACTTCAGAGAAAAACCCGGACCACACATTCTCTGCAAAAGATTAAGATTCTTTCAGAGAGATTAAACAGTTTGGCAAATGTTGCATTTCGATCAGATTTAAAATGTTTGAATCAACATTGCAGAGCCTTTTAAGACCAAGACCTTCCCTTACTGTCCTTTCTGAGTAGTATCAATATGTACAAATCACTTCACTTCTTCTCCTCTCTGTAGACAAATATTTATTTCTCATTTTTATGTTAACAAAAAAAAAAAAAAAATTAAATGTACAGTACAACCCAGTTAAAAAAAAAAGTGTCAAAAAGTTAACCATCCGACACTTATTTTAATATTTATTTTTTTCAAACCAATAAACAGTCTAACTAAGTTCTTACATACATTTATTTTTCTTCAATTGCTAGTCTCTTCCTTGTGTGTGAAGTAGAAAATTCAGTTGTTGGGTTCAGAGGCGCCGTGACGTCTGTGTGTCAACTCGCCTCTGCAGCGCCTCGCTCGCTGGGTGTCGCGAGTATAAACTTTTTTTTTTCATTAATATATATTTTTTCTCTCTCTCTCGACTAACGGCCTTTCAAATTGTTGTCTGTATGTTTGTGTGTGTGTGCTTTTTGTAGTGGTTTGTGTCTGTGTTTGAGATGTATTTGTTTCTGGTTGTTTCCTTGTTCTTCTCTTTATCTGTCTTTTCACGTAATGGGGTTGGGATACCTTTCCGATATTAATATTTCTTCTTTAGCTTTCACGATTTAGTGTTAAGTATTCCAGACTGTATCGAAGGTTGAAGTACACGATTTGACAGTGTCATTGAACATTCATTTTATCGATAGGAAGCGACCTTGTTGAAAATGTGATTTGCAGATAGAATGCGTGATTACGGGTGAGCTTTTTTGGCATGGAGTCGGTGTGGTGAAGTCGACGATTTGTCGCAAACGTGTGTGTTTAAAGGAAGCCGAATTATACCGAGGTATGTTTGTGGGTTTGTGGATGTTTTTCTCTTTGCATACGACGCCCACATGTGAGTATATATAAGTGTATTTGTGTGTGTGAGAGAGATTAATTGATTGAATGAATGAATGAATGAAAGAAAGAATGACCACAAATGTGTGCTATCTCACATCTGCATCGCACCGTATTTGCATATGTCTGTGTATATATGTGTGTATGTATCGGCTTGCGTGTTAGCGTGGCCGTACGTACGTGTGTGTGTTCGTTGCTAGCATGCTCTATCCCTGGGGCCGAATCGAGCCTGAGCGCCCAAAGGCAGTTCACACACAGATGCGCGGCGAACGATAAACAACTGGATTTTTTTCCAGTTCACACTCTTTAATTGTTTTTTTTTTCCTCCATCTTCAGAGATATGTTTGTCTTACGTTATGTATGTTGCTTACTTCTTACAGATCCGGAAACAGGGCTCTACAACTTTGACTGTAAGTTTTAACCCCCACCTCCCCCCTCACCACCTCCCACCCCCACCACCACCACCACGATCATCATCATCACCACCACCATTATCATCATCATCACTCTGTATCATCACTTCCACACACACACCACCGCCAGTGCACCCGCGTCCCGCCTCGGGGCTGCAACACCCGCCCTCAGGCACCGCTCAGCATGCAACCTCACCTCCACCGGCACCTCTGGGTCATGCCTGGACACCTCACAAGAACGCCTCTGGTGGCACTCGTTGATGGCACTCGTTGATGGCACTCGTTCACTCTTGCACTCGGAGCATCTTCTGGACCGACCCTACCCTGATCCCCCTCCCCTCCTCTCCTCTCCTATCCCCTATCCCCTCCCTCCCCAACCATCCTCTACCGCTCCCTCCCTCCCCTTCCTTTACCTCCCCATCCTTCTCCCCGTCCCTCTCCCCGTCCCTCTCCCCTTCCCCCCTTCCCTCCTCCTCCTCCTCTCCTCCTCTCCTCCTATCCTCCTCCTATCCTCCTCCTCCTTTATGCACGCCCTGGGTTATGATGGTCCAGTGAATTGCCCTATTGCAACCCTCCTTTCGAGCACGGCCTAGGTCACTGTGACGCCCTTACAGTTCTGGGGGGGCGGCGGCGTTGCAGTGAGTGGGGGAGGGTTGTGGCGCTGCCACCGCCGTGTCTTTCCCTTCGGTTCTCCCAAGTCACTCAGTTTATGGATAATGTAAATACCTTGTACATACATACATACATAAACGTACATGTGCTAATGCTGACTCGCAAGTTCAAGTCCATACTCAGAGTCACACACACACACTCAAACACACTCTCACACACACACACATACTCACACTCACGCACACATACTCACACACTCACACTCATATCACACACCCACACTAACACTCAGAACCACATTGCCCAGCATCACCCGATACATTCTCCCCATCCGCCACCTGTGCCTTGCCTGCACACCTGGTCAAGTCATCTCGTCATCCCAGGATCGCCCGATTAACCGTTACTAATTTTACACATGTGAATGATTTGCTTGTTTATTAATTACATTCCAGTTACAGCAACTAACCATGATTGTCATTGCAAGAATGCATCCCTGCCTCCCCACCTCCATATTTCCCCTCTCCCTATTCCCCTCTCCCTATCCTTATCTCATGGCAAGTACCCGACCAGCCATGGCATGCATGCAGTATGTCTTCTCTATGAAACCTCAAAATTCCTTAGTGGATTGCAAAATGTCATGGCAGGAGGTTGACCAGGACGTGTGTAAAGTGTGAAGTCAAAAGGTGCCTGGGATGTGTTTGCGTATGTGGGCCATACTGACACAAGGAGCATGTCAAGTTGGCAGGCACCAGGCACACCTTTCTTGGGCTGTCACATGCACTATGTCTAGCCTGCCTTCCTTGCCTCCTCCTCTTCCTCCTCCTCCTCCTCTTCCTCTTCCTCCTCTTCCTCCTCTCCCCCCTTTTCCTTCTCCTCCTGCTCTCCCCCCTTTTCCTTCTCCTTCTCCCCCCCTTTTCCTCCTCTTCCCTCCCCCCCCCCCTTTTCCTTCTCCTCCTCCTCCCCCTACCCCCTTTTCCTCCGCCTCCTCCCCTTACCCCTACCCCCTTTTCCTCTGCCTCCTCCCCCTACCCCCTTTTCCTCCTCCTCCTCCCTTTCCTCCCCCTCCCCCTCCTCCCTTTCCTCCTCCTCTTCCTCCCTTTCCTCCCCCTCCTCTTCCACCACCACATCCTTATCCTCCAACCTGGCAGTCTCCCATTTATGATCAAAGTTCAGTTTTTGTAATGCAAGTTTGTCAGACAGCAAAAAACTGATGGAACATTATTAAAGAATGCACTGCATCTGTTCCAATCACAGTGTCATTAGAACTTTTTTTCTATCTAGAGATTTGCATTTTTGTTTGTCTTTTGGCATGGGATTTATGTCAAGTTAAAGTTTAAGTTCAGTGAGATTAAGTTGTATGTTGATATGTGATTCACATCTCACAATAATTGGCATTTTGTCTTTCTTATCAAGAAAGCAAGAATACATTAATACATTGATAGTGATGGATTTAATTTGCAATCAAGAGATGAACCCCCCCAAAATAGAAAAATCCCTGGCCATTTTTCACTTGCTCGTTCAACATAACACCCACACTCTTATACCCCATAATTCACCCAAACCGAATTTAAATAACTGGTATAAACATTTCAGAAACCCCCTTCTTTATAAACAAGATCTAATAAATAATTCTCTCCTGCTTAAGCTGCATTGTGCTTCAATTATGCTTCACTGTGAATGCCTAATTATGCACGATGATGAAGTGTGGTTGTGTTTTGAGTGTGATGAATGCCTTATTTTATTTTGTTTACATTTTGTGACTGAAGCTAGCATGTGCCTCCATGCCTCTCTCTCTCTGTCTCCCTCTCTGTCTCTCCCTCTCTCACAGTCCACCATTCATTTGCCTCCCCTGTATCCTCATTCCATAGTTGCGTAATATCCTTTGACTTCTGGTAATACTCCGTTCCTCGAACCTCTCTCCTCTTGTGGGTCTTTGTATGTTTTCTCTTCTTCGTCTTTGGTTTTATTTTTGCTTTCTCTCAACTCTTGTCTGTTCTTCATGATTTTTGGGTTTTTTATTTTGCTCTTGAGTGATATATTGTTTTTTTTTCACTTATTCCCCTTTTTCAAAGTGTTTTTTTTTTTTCTCCCTAAAACATTTTATATCAACTTCGATTTCTGCCACCACTATCCTTTTTTCCCTCTTCCTCCTCCTCCTCATCATCCTTCCCAGCCTCCTCCCCCCCCCCTGTTTTAGCTTATTTTATTCATTTTTTATACTTTTTCTTCCTCCTCAATTTTCCTTTTTTCTTCTTTTCTAGCCTCATGCTCCTCTTACTCCTCTTCCTCTTCCTCTTTCTCATTTTCTTGTCATTATTCCTCCTCCTCTTCCTGTTCCTCTTTCTCATTTTCTTGTCATTATTCCTCCTCCTCCTCCTCCTCTTCCTGTTCCTCTTTCTCATTTTCTTGTCATTATTCCTCCTCCCCCTCCTCCTCCTCCTTTTTGTCTTCCTCCTAACACCTCATGATACTCAACACTGGACCTTCCATGTCTGTCCCTCTTTCACAGGACCTCTTTTGTTTCCTCCAAAATTTTATGCGCATTTTATGTTTGTTTGTTTTTCGTCTCATCTTATGTTTTCAGTTCATTATTATTTTTTTCTTTCTTTCTTTTTTTTTGTTATTATCGTGCATTGCCTTTTCCGGGTTAGGTTGCCGAGAGCTGAATTTTCCTTTTTGTTTTACATTTCTTTCAGTTGTGATGTTAGGTTTAAGATTTTTTTTTTCACTTGCATTTTGATATGTACCGAAGCATGTTGATGTGGAAACCAGCGCCCTTTTCTATGTATTCATTATGGTTGCTTCTGTTGTTTTTTGTTTTTTTTGTTTTTTTTTGCTATTCTTCAGAACTTTAAATGTTTTTAAAGCCTCTAAGACTTTAATCATATATATGCTTATCTTTTATTAAGTATGCAATTGCAGAATGACAAACAACAGAAGCAAAGAGTTACATTAAGCTGCATTTTTATATATTTGTTTGTTTGGTTGTTATCGCTTTGTTTGTTAAGGGTTGATCATGGTTTCCTGGTATCTTTTTTTTTTTTTTTTTTTTTTTTTTTTTTTTTTTTTTTTTTTTTTTTTCTTACACTTCAGACCAAGATTGAAACTTGCAGGTTTTGAAATGTTAAGTGATGCAACAATTAAAGATCAATTTGAAATATAATCGAGCAAGTTCCAGTTCGTGGTCTTGAAGAAGCATGTTTTTTATTTATTTAAAGAAAGAATATATAAATATCTTTATATGTGTATGTGGCTGCGCACCAGTGAGATGAAGAAAGGAAAAAAAATTGCTTGGTTCTGAACCCTGGTGATGGCTGCCACCTTGTTGTGGTTCTTGGCCTGCCGTTTTGTGGATGGGTTGGAATTGTGATTTTCCTTTCCACCACTTTTTTTTTTTTTTTTATCTTTAAGATTTGTTTTGGATATCATGCAGTTTTGCTTTGTTGCTTAGCTTCTACTTTCTTTTATTATGCAAGAGTATCATGTAGAGTATTTCGTTGCTTTATTTTTTCTTTTTTTTTTTTTTTTTTTTTTTTTTTCTGTAAATTATTCAAGTTGCATTTTGGATAAATTAATTTTGCTTTGTTTTGCCTTTAAGATTGCATTTTTATATATTAAGTTGTACAGTACAGTTAAGCCCTCGTCTGCCCGAGCATTTTTGAGTCATGATACGTCCACTATTGAGCTTTTCCTTGTGCATTTGTAAATACCTTTCAGAGGGCCAGTAATGCGTGTTGTAATAAGCTTTTCCCAATTGTAGACCTAAATCAAGTTGAAAAGGTAGGTTTTTTTTCACATTACCTTATTTTTTCCCCCCCTTTTTCCACTTAAGTCAGGCAGGGTTGTTCTCTCTGATGGTCGACCACCACTCCCCTCGCTAATTCTTGAAAACCTCTTGCAGATGTAGACATGGTTTTGTCTA
Organism: Penaeus japonicus; assembly: GCA_017312705.2. Taxonomy (NCBI): domain Eukaryota; kingdom Metazoa; phylum Arthropoda; class Malacostraca; order Decapoda; family Penaeidae; genus Penaeus; species Penaeus japonicus. Next base: position 339,804 of record BOPN01000738.1, on the reverse strand, counting down.
TGCCGGCGGAGAACGAGATCAAGGACGACCAGTGGCTCGGGGTGACTCTCAAGAGCCAGGGTGCTGGAGGGAAGGTCCTGGTGAGTCTAGCTTCGCAGTTCCTCCATGTGTCTTCTCCTCCTCCTTATCTCCTTCTTTTGTTCTTTGCTTAAATTTGATACAGATTGAATTCAAATGTCAAATATATAGATATAGATATATATATGCTTATATATTTTTATATTTGATGTAGATTTAATTCCAAATCCATTGCTAAAATAATACCTTTTTCCCTCAGTTTGTTAGATGTTAATTTTAATTTTGTGAATTTTAGACTGGATTCAAGCCTTACATAAAAGTTTTCCTTCCTGAAAGGTGTAGACTCGTGTGTCATGGACAAGGGCATATATCTATCAGTATAATAACAGCATAATCAACTTTGATTTGGTCATATTGGATTTTATAAGATTGATCACAATCATACCTTTCTCATTTCTTTTCTCTCTCTCATTATAAGTCACAATAAACTAAACCCAAATCATAGAAACATGTAGACTTCACAAGAGATGTAATTGATGCTTTTGATCTTCTTCAGAGTTTAAGGTAATTCTAATGAACATTTTATTAAGGTATGTCAGTCACATCTCTTGCATAGCAAAGTTATCCAGTGTTCTTTATACCATAATCTACGTTTGTGGCCTTGTACTCTGGTCACACATACAAATGCTTTCTCTTGTCCTAACAGGTGTGTGCTCATCGTTACATGCACAAGGGCCCAGGATTCCAATGGGGTTTCGGCCTGTGCTACATCCTCACGCAGACGCTCGATGTCTCTGACTACTTGGAGCCTTGCAGGGGAAAACCCGTCAATGAGTAAGGAGAAATGATAGTTCTTTCATCGTCATTATTGGTGGTGGTGTTCTTGATGGTCGTTAGTATTATGGGAGTGTATTTTCCTTTAAATATTTTCTATACATTTAATATTATTTGGGTAATTTGGTTAGTGTTTGCAATAATTGTTTATGCCGTATTGATTTGATATTACTTTATAATGACTTATAATTGTTTTTTGTTTCTTTATTTGATAATTCATCAAAACTACTTGGACAGTTGATTTAAGAGAAATAAGATATGTCACCGTGATTTTCCATGGGCTATCAAAAGGTGACGCCTCACACCAAATCTGATAATCCTATGTAGTGATAATCATATTTTTCTATTGAATTGATGATAATATGATACTCCTTCTTATTCATATGATCTTGATGACACAAATTCCTCATTCTGTTTCGCACTTTGCAGGGGTCATCAACAGTACGGCTTCTGCCAAGCAGGAACAAGCGGTCTTTTGCTAAATGACGAGGCTGTTCTCGGCGTGCCCGGACCCTACACCTGGAGAGGAACTGTACACACATCCAACATCTCGGACAACTTCCTGTTCAAGGATAAGACGCAGTATTTCGGTCCCGTGACGGAAAAGGATTCACCCGTGGACAAGTACAGTTATTTAGGTGGGTGAAAGTTTTTTGGATTTTGTGCTGTAAATTTCTGTTTCTGTCTCTCTTTTTCAACTCTCTCTCCCTGTTGTGAATTTTGTTTTCAAGTCTATATGTAAGGTGGCTGATGCTTTTCACGTTTTGTTAATATCACTATATTACAAGATTCAGACTTAGATTTTTGTTCTTAATGACTTCACTGTTTCTTCAGCTCCATATCTTGTAACTCTTAAAGGATGCACTGTCTTGGGATCTGTCACAAAATTCACTAAACAATCTCCATTTTGATTCAATCTCTATGGAAAATTGCATTTTTAGATTCAACACATCAAAATATATATTATGACAAGAAAACATTACTTTAGTTTTCTGGCATCCTATGGAATATTGGTATAATTTGAGCATGTCTAAACCTGAGCATGACTGAATTTAGTATGCATGTCCTTTTGGGGTGAAAGTGTTCTGTCACTTGAACATGAGTATTACCGTAAGTCACTGCAATTTCTTCTTCTGATTCACTTCTTCTTTCACAGTGTTCCTATTATTCATTCGGTCTTCCTTTTTGCAGGCTACTCAGTGACAGCAGGTCGTTTCTTTGGGAATTACATGTCGTATGTGGGCGGAGCACCAAGAGCTAAGGAGACGGGTCAGGTGGTGTTCTTCACTCGCGAAAAAATTGGTGAAAGCTTGTTGCGAGTCGACCTAATCCTCGATGGAGAGATGTTTGCCTCAAGCTTTGGGTTTGAAGTGCTTGGCATTGATATCAATAATGACGGGTAAGTTGGTGAACATCTTTAGCTTTTTATAATTGTTTTCCTTTTGCATGAAAACTAAAAATGCAGCCATATACATGACATCAGTTAGTAGGAAACTGTTTAAATATTTACACCTACCATCTTGAATTCAAAAACAGGTAATTCAGTTACGTGGCACATATTTATCCTGCACAAAGTTTATTGTTAACAAGCCTATCCCAAACATGAATAAGTAGGCAACATATATAATTGAATGTATCAATTTCTTCTGAATGGACTGATTTTTCGCCACAGACGTGATGATCTTATCGTTGGTGCTCCCTTCTACTACACAAGTACTTCAAGCGGTGCTGTTTATGTCTACATGAACAATGACGGAGGATTTGTGGAAAATCATCCATATACAAAGATTGAAGGTTTGTCCAATTCAGTTATTCTTTTTGTTGTAATGATTGATAAACACAGTAGGTTGAAAAATGTGTGTTAATGTTGAAAAATACGAGAATGATCTTTTTACCTTTTGAAATGTTTATGGTTGTGGGAATTTATGCTTGGAAGTAGTTTGTGCAGCAAATTCTAGACTTTGTTTATGACTATAGGAATGGTATGAATTCCTTGCCTTCAATGGCGAACGATGGCATTGGTTAATTGAATTAAATTGTTGGTCCATTAAATGCAGGTACTTGGCATTAGATACATAGATATAGATATGATTTTGGAGTGTGGCGTGTTTTTTCTCCTAGGTGTAAATTGGATTGAAATCATGCTTGTGTTTTTACCATTATATAAATGGAAAAGAAATTTCATTAAAATTCTTTATATCTCTCGCTTCCTCTCTTTCTCTCCCCCACATCTTTTCCCCCTCTTTTCATTCTCTCCTTTTATCCTCTCTCTCTCTCTCTCTCTCTCTCTCTCTCTCTCTCTCTCTCTCTCTCTCTCTCTCTCTCTCTCTCTCTCTCTCTCTCTCTCTCTTCCTCTTTCTCTCTCTTCCTCTTTCTCTCTCTTCCTCTCTTCCTCTTTCTCTCTCTTCCTCTCTCCCCCTTCCTCTTTCCCTCCCTCCCACCCTCCCTCTCCCTCTCCCTCTCCCTCTCCCCCTCCCTCCTTCCTCTTCCTCCTCTTTCTCCTCCTCCTTTTCCTCCTCCTCCTTTTCCTCCTCCTCCTCTACCTCTTCCTCTACCTCTACCTCTACCTCTACCTCTACCTCTTCCTTTCTCTCACCCATTTTCTGCTGCTCACACAGAATACATATTGATATCTATTTAGTTTTATATATTAGGTTTCATCAGCAGATGTTCATATAAATGATATATATAGGATTCTTCCTGAATCAAAGATAACTTTTCCTTAACAGAAAAAATAGATTTAAGATCCAACATAAAAATATGAATTTGCATCGGCTTCATTTTTTTTTTTCAACAGTAAAGCATATAGATATGATTAGGATTTCATGATTTGAAAGATTTTTAATCTATTATTTTTTGCCATATATGCAAATAAGTAGTTAATTGTAAACAGCAAATTAGAGACTGAATATTATTGACACCTGTTATAGAAATTATATATAATTTATGTATATAATTGTCTTGTGCATTGCAATATGCATCAGTAGAGAACGGATATTACATAAATAATTACATACAATATTCAATCAGCACTAATGTGCATTAGTAGAAGCACAATGTATATGTGTATATTTCACTATCTATTACATTTATAATTACAGACTGTTATTGCATGAGAATAGGTAATGTACATTGTGCAATGTCTTGTAATAAGGACTTTAATATAGATAACTGATATACACAGGCAGACTCTGATGCTATTATACTCAGAATTGGTATACTGAACAAATTCATAAATGGAAGAGTTATTGAATTTATCAGTGCATTTTTTTTTTTTTTTTTTTTTTTTTTTTTTTTTTTTTTTTTTTTTTTTTTCCTTTTTTGGAATGTTTATATAATTGCTAAAAAAAATATTCATTTCTTGTTATTCTAGGTAGACATGCTTCTGTAAAGTGTAGTGCATTGTAACAAATGTTCTTTATAAGTTAAGCTGGAATGACTGAGTTTTGTTTTATGTATACAGTGTATATCAAGCCTGTATTGGATGAAGGTGTATATTTTATGTATTTTATGGGTTTTTGCACATAGAACTATAGTGAATGGAGGTGTATATATGATTTTTTGCAAAGCATTGTATATATCTATTTTTTTCTCTCTCTCTCTCAATGAAGTCAGATTTAGAATACAAATTTTTTTGTAAGGTTTTTATATTTGTATATTTCATGACTACATACAGACATATATACTCACTCTCCTATCCAAGGTGTAGGTCTTGCACACGACCCGCAGGTTTTCCAGACACACCCACCAAGTGCTCAAGGTGAAGCATGATAATACAGACATAAGTCTAGTTGTTCCGTTAGTCTGTCACCAAGTGGTGTTAAAAAAAAGTGAAAACTCTCCCGCCAATGTATGTTTTATTGCGGAGAGATCTTTATTTTTTAGTGGACTAACACAAGTACATTTTCTGATTCGTTTTAATTTTTCATGTTTTTCTCTCATTGTTCCCTTTGACTTTACTCTCTTTATAGTAATAGCCTCTAAGTACAGTATTTAGCATAGTGTTGCTGATTTATGTATATTTCTATCTTTTATTTTGTTTTCATAGTAATTGTAATGATGATTAAGATAGAAGTTAATCAGTGTTATAGAGCATTTTTTGTGCATGAGGCTGTACATCATTGTCTATTTATGATTCTTTAGTCTTTTATTCAGTTTACTTAAAGACCTGAAATTGCCATAAAATTGTGACATTCTGGCAACCAAGTTTTGACAAACTGAGTTACAGGGTAAAGATGCAACATATAGAATTTTATATATATATATTTATTTTTCCAACTTTTTAAAAAAATCTGCAGCTTGTCTAATATACTGGCATTTTTTAATAAAACTCAGCAGGAATGTCACACATTTCATTTTTTAAAATGCATCTTAAAACAGTTTGTTACATAAATCCACAATATTTGTTCACATTTAATGATACTTAAACAAAATTTTTATTGATGTAGGTGAGGCAGGCGAGAGTCGCTTTGGATTCTCCATGACCTCCTTGGGTGACCTCAACCATGATGGATACACGGACGTAGCCATCGGTGCTCCTTATGAAGGACGTGGCGCAATCTACGTTTACCTGGGCACAAAGGATGGTCTCATGAAGGAAGATGGACGTGTTAAGGCAGCTCAGGTAATGATCTTTATAAGAATTTATTTTTCCTTTTTTCTTCTTGCTTCCCCTCCTCTTCCCTCTCTCCCTTCCCTCCCTCCTCCTCCTCTTCCCTCCTGCCCTCTTCCTCCTCCTCCTCTTCAAATTGCAACCTTGAATTGATCTTTTGCTTTGTGAATCTGTATCAAGTTTGTTACAAGATTTCTATAAAGGGAATAAAAACATTTAATAGCAGATTTATTAACCAGATATATCTATCTAAGTGTCCTTGGAGTTTATCCATATGAATCCAGTTAATTAAACAATGACCAGAGGTACAGAGAAATTGTTCTTATTTTATGTATCTATTTTTGGCTTCATATTTATTCATTTATTTATTGTTATTGTTTTCAGGTTATTCGTGCAGAGGACATGCCTGGAGTTCCTTACAACGCGTTTGGTTACTCTCTGAGCGGTGGAATGGATCTTGATCGCAACGGCTACCCAGACTTACTAACGTCATCCTTCTGCAGCGATAGAGTTCTTTTGATCAGGTATGATTCAGTAATATTCATAAAGGGAAAAGAGAGGGTTTTGGTTCTCATTTATTTTTATTTATGTATTTTGTATAACAAATCTGGTTTCACAATTTTTTTTATGACTGCAGGCAAGGGAATTCACGGGTACATCTGTGTGTGTGTCTGTATGTCCCTCTGTATGTTTGTGTTCCTGTGCCCCTGTGTCCTTGCATGTACACCCACTACAGGAACTTTGGAAATGAAAATGCTGACTGTGCCTTTGTCCTTGCAGGGCTCGTCCCATCATTGACATCCAGACCAAAGTGCAGTCCCAGAACAACCAGCTTGAGAACATCGACCCCAGCAAAAAGGGCTGCATGGAAGACATCAGTTCACCAGA
>BOPN01000738.1:315952-323452 GCA_017312705.2 Penaeus japonicus | reverse complement strand
CAGGTCAGGACAGGGTACCCTTAGAACCACTACATGGGATTTGACTGCTGACAGCGACAGACACAACAGGGCAAGAGGAGGCTCACACTCAACGCGCCATCATGTCACAAGTTCACAAGACCACAGTTCTTCTGCCAGTGGTTCAGGTACAGGAAGAATCAGTCATTTTGAGTCCTCCGGCCCAGATGAAAATGGAACTTACAAGCGAGTGGAAATAGATCCAGAGACTGGAGAAACTACAGTTTACACAAGAAGAGTGTACAGTCGCAGATGGCCCGAAGATTGGGATAGTAGATCATTTAACCAAGATCTTCCACCCTTGGAGGGAGTAGAACATGAAGGAAGTCAGCGACAACTGAAACGCACAAAACGTGAGAGAGAACTTATCATTAAACCTCAGGCTGTGACTGATGCCAAAACAGGGAAAACAATGCAGGTTGTGAATTTGGTAAGTTGATCTTTTATTTCCATTCTGTGATTTGAATGAAAATGGAATGACCATTCATATTGTGTGAAAGTCAAATGCTTAAAACCTATGTATGTAGAATAGAATACAAATGTAAAAGGTTAATATCAATTTTGCCGCTTTTTACCCACAGAGATGCGATGGAGATGTCCCAACAGCCAAGTGCTTCGTCTTCCACTGCACCATCCGAAACTTAGGGGCCAAGCAAGCAGCAAGTATTCGCATCAAGTCAAGACTTTGGAACTCCACCCTGGTCGAGGATTATCCTAGGGTCAGCTATGTAAGCATCAAATCCAAAGCTTCATTGATATTGCCAGAAGACATTCGAGAGGACCAAGACCAGTCGGACGATGTGGCCTCAGCGGAAACTTTAGCCTATCCCGATTTATTAGATCAGCTCCCACCAGAGGAGGTGCCACTCTGGGTCATCTTAGTGTCTATCTTTGCTGGTCTCTTAGTGCTCTTAATCATCGCACTCATACTGTGGAAGTTAGGCTTCTTTGAGAGAAAGCGACCAGACCCGACGCTTTCGGGAAACTTGGATAAGGATGCAAACGGATACTAATCCTTAATAGACCTCTAAAATATATCTGTTAACTTGCAAGTGCCAATTTATGTTCAGCATTTTCATGTGCCGAAAATGTGAATAGTGATTATCATAATTTTTTTTTTTTTAATGATAAAACATTATCATGAAAGTTTGTGTGCAAGTCAATGTGCTCGTATGTGTCTTCGACCCATTGAGAACTTGAAACTCTTGAAATATGTGAAAGTGTTGTTTCTGTCGCCCATTAACGTCCCACAAGATGTGTCATAGTAAAGAAAGGCTTATTAATAAGTAACAAGATTTTGGGATGATATGAGCTGCTGTAAGACCGCTACAACACAAGCGTTACTGCTGCTGCTGCCATGACTGTGATGTTCATTGTGCCTTCCAATCTCTGACTTCAGAGGCACTTCTGTGGCTCAAGAATAGCCAAAAGATTTTTTTTTTTCTATTCATTCAGAAAGGTGTAATGCCATTTTCCTAGATGTATTGCTTTTCTGGATTGTTTAATTTAAAACAAAACTTTCAAAAAAAGTTTGTACAGAATTGATGATGACTTGAGATGTTATTTTCTTAGGATACAAGTTCAAAATGACATCTTGATGTACTAAAGTATATTGATTATGCCTCTTCCTGAGACAGTTATATATGTGTGCATGTGGATGAATGAATGAATGTGTGCTAAGTGCGTTTTGAACTAATGCTGTATTTGGTTGTTCAGCTTTGTCTTTTGTTCTGTAAATATGTGTAGATATTTGGTGATAAATGGTGTATTTGTTATTATTAAAACTATATTTTAATCAATAGTTTTATGAACTATTGTCCTGAACTTTTTTTTTCTTCTTTTTATCTTTTTTTTTTCTTTCTTTTTTATGATCTGTTGTAGTTAATGATTCTCAAAACCTGCTTATTCGTTAGGATCTCACTGTACATAGGAGATGATATACCTGTGTGATAAATCCATTCACTGAACTGTACTCACTTGATGAGCCCATCAGTGTACTTATAAAATTTTATGTATGTTAAACAAAACAGAAAATTATTGGAATTCTCTTTCAAATCATGATCTGGTGTAAAATATGTTCAGAGATATTGAGTGCTATACTTGTATAATAAATATGAATTCTAACAAGTAAATGAATTTTTAAAAACCATAGCTACATGATACAGATCTTTATACGTTGCCCCTTGTGCTGATCTTGGCACCAGAGATTGAATTGATGATCACCAAATGTGATTTTGGCTGAATGGTGATTACACAATATCACATTGAAACAGTGAACCAAAACTCAAAATATAATCACAGTGGTTTGTTTAGTGTTTTATTATAGAAACAAGTTAATTGGAATACGGTTAATTGTAAAAATGTTGTTTTGCTTTTAATAAACCACTGTGCTTTTGTCATGGGTTTCTGCTAATTTGTTTTGTAAAGGCATAGTTAGAAATGATGCTAGAAATGAAACTTGTGATATATTTATTTAGAATATGTATGTAGAAAAGGGTATATATGAGAATGAATAACATCATAACACAAGAGTAGTGACTGACACATTTCAGTTAAATCTTCATTAGCATTACATGTAATTCAGATGAAGATTTACTCAAAATGCGTCAGTTACACCTCTTCTGGTGTGATAAATATGTATATTCTATGATATTTTCTATAAGATTTAATAAACCAAGTCACTACTTACTTTGCTGAATAGATATTAATTTTCTACATGCTACAAAATTAACCTGTAATTACGATAAAATTATATCAATTATTGTCTTTAATAAAGCTAATCTTTGATAATGGTAGATTCAGAAAAAATCCCCTGCATTTATTTCAAATAAATAAAATAACAAAGACAGATATTGCTATTAGTTTTCATTTATGAACCAACTAAAATAAAACAAGTGAAACTCAATTAATTCTAGAAAACACACACACATATATGAGAAAGATGGTAGAATGCAGTGACGCATTTAATATAGAAATACAAATTTTGCCTCCCTGACCGGGATTCGGGTTCAAGTCCCGATCATGGATGTAAAATTTATATTAATATATATATATATATATATATATATATATATATATATATATATATATATATATATATATATATATATATATATATATATGTGTGTGTGTGTGTGTGTATATGTATATTACACTATATGCTCTACCAAGCCAAAAAAGAAAGTGCTGATTCTGTTTTCATTAATTTTGCAAACTACAAAAATCACTAATTTCAAAATGGTACTGTCTATCTTTTAAAGAAATACTCTTGAAACTTAATGTAAGCTACCCAAGTTATTTATCAGTATTAAGTAGGTCTCCTGAGCTTGTAATATTTTATTTATTTTATCTTTTTTACTATCAACAGTTACTTTTTTTTTTTTTAGCAACAACAGCTATTCTTATTTTTTAGCATCAAAGTTAATCCTCCTAAAACCAAAGTCCCTGCATAATAATTTGCAATCAGAAATATCTAGCATCAAGTTCTACTGAATAGACAAGCTCCTCCTGTTTTTCTTGTAAGTAAAATCTACTTATTTTCTTCAGTTTACAAATGAGAAAAGTGCCCACTTTGATAAATACAAATCCCAAAATTTGCAGTTGCATGAGAAGACCGTCATTATATCTGTATACAGAGGAGTCTTTTTTTGTGCTACTTGCAGTGTCAGCCTGCATTACCTATTAATGACTTTTCAGAATTGCAAATAGAGTTATCATTATCAATTTTCTCTGAATAGTTAAAATAGGAAGAAAAGGGAAGAAGAAATGGCTGCACTTTTCAGCATCGTCTCTATATTCAGTTATGATATAAAGCACAACATGAATGTCGTGTTCTCCCAAACTTTGGAGAACCAGGTTATGACCAGAGGCGAACAAGATCAGGCAATCAATAGCAAGTACTGTCTGACAATTTTTCCATGGGGTGCCTGATGCCTGATCACCACAATTTTTCCCAACCATCCAAGGTAGGGTATTTCATGACTATGACCCTAGCTTCCATAGTGGCATGGGTTTTGCTAAGGTAGTGGAAATTAATTATATCAATTATAGTAATGGTATTGCTCTCATGATGATATGCCTTAAAGACCCAATAATCAAAATAACAACATAAAACAAATATCAGACTAATTGCATGCACAAAAAAATATTTTGTTTAGTTTACTCACTTTCTCTCACATGTACACTAAACAATGCATTTTACAAAAAGTAGATCCATAATACTTGTTTCTCCTCCTTATGAAATAATACTAATGATCTATATTATGAATATCTACTTAGTTTACCCCAAATAATTAAACTAATTCCTTCCTCTAATAACTCGCAGCACTAGTAATCCTTCAAAGAAAGGTATCCTTCTTCTGACTAATCATCCGATATGCAATTTTTTTCTTTATCTTAAGTAACCAAAAATATAATCTGTCATTAAAAAGCTGCAAAAAGTGTGGATAAGATTTGCATTTAAAAGTTACTCTCAGCAAAAATACAGAAATGTGCAGATTTTGTGCCATTTTGTCTTAGTTTGAATGTTATTTAACCCACTGAGAACACTAAAAATAGAAATAAAAATATATACTTCTTCCAAGAAATTCAAATTCAAGGAAAGGGGTAAACAGGTGAGGTCATTGTTACACTAGGGTTTTTTTTATTAATATTATTATATTATCACTGCTATATCATTAGTATCTCATTTTCATTTCTTATGAAGGAGTCTTTCACCATAGTTTTTTTTTTTTTTTAATTCAAAAAGGGACACATACCCCTACAAAGAAGGAACAGACTCCCCAGATCTCACTTACATGAACAATATTTTTTCTTGAGTAGAAAAAAAATACACAATACAAGGAAGAAAAAGGAAGAACAAGCAAGCAAATTATCACAAAAAAAGGATGACAGACTAATGTGATGATGCACTGATATTGGTAACCCTCCTGGCCATAATAGAATTTCACAAGACTCAAGAACATTTCCATTCTTAAAGCGGAATTATTCTTTATTTCCCTCTCTCTCTCTCTCTCTTTATTTTCTCTCTCTCTTTTATTTTCTCTCTCTCTTTATTTTTTCTCTCTATCTCTCTCTCTCTCTCTCTCTCTTTATTTTCTCTCTCTCTTTTATTTTCTCTCTCTTTATTTCTCTCTCTCTCTCTCTCTCTCTCTCTCTCTCTCTTGTAAAAATCAAATGAATTCTTAAATTTCAGAGGAAACCACAGAATTTTCGAAGAATGAATATCATTTTAAAAACACTATAGTTTAAACTGGTTTAATCATAAGGGTAAAAAGTGGGATAAATCAAGGTTGATTTGGAAAAAGTCTCTTCAGTAAACGTCAGGTATTTTTATTCATCTCGTCAGCTTGGGATTTGTTTCGTCATTCAATTTGAAGTGAAGTCCTGGGAATAACAAATTAGTCATTGGGATATTTTCTGTCACGAATTTATATGTATTTTTGCCAAGTGTATGCATTTACACACACACACGCACACACACACACACACACACACACACACACACACACACACACACACACACACACACACACACACACACACACACACACACACACACACAAAACATATATTTTTTGCCTGTGTGCATAGTACGTAACCATTTTTTATATCCAAGTCCAGTTTTTCTTTTTTGAATGTCCATAAAAATATTTTTATCTTTCCCTCTGTGGTAGATTCAAGTGCAAAATTAATGAATGGGATGGTATCCTTTCAGTTAATTCTAATATGAACATCACAGTATAAAAATGCTTTAGTAAATACAATAATCCTTATACTGTTTTGTCACTTGTAACATATGTGAATCATAAAGAACATCCATCATGGATGTTAAAAAAGAAATTTCTTTGGCGACTTGAAGCTTTGTAAAGGTGTGCATTCGAGTTTTTCCTTACTGGAAAAAACTCTCATATACTGGATAAACAAATATCTATATATTCTTTTTCATCTTTTCTGTAGCCCATACCTGATCCTCATAATCTCTTAAAGAGCTATTAATACGTCTTTTCATCTGAGTAAGAGATAATGGTATAGCAAAGTGTGGTTCTTCATAGGAAAGTGCGAATTTGGCTAACTGGTCAACTTTTTCACATGATGGTATTCCTATATGAGACGGTATCCAGTGCAATGACACTTGTATACCCTGCTCTGAGAGTCTGGAAATTTGATGTAGGATGTTTTTAGATACCATGTTTTCTGGGTTAAATGCAGTGAGTCTATAGAGGGCACCCTGACTGTCAGAAAAGACAGCCAGGTGGCGCCCCTGTTCACTACCTTCCTTTATGGCATGGTATATGGCTAATGATTCAGCATCAGTTGTGCTTGCCCAGTCTGAAATCCGCACACTTTCTCTATAAGAAATGTCGGGAATTAAGACTCCAATCCCAGCTGCTCCATGAGAATCAGTGGAGGCATCACAGTAGATTGCAAGTGGGGGTTCACCATCAAGAGGATGGAGGATATCTTCTATATACTTCAGGTAATGAGACTTCAGTTCTGATGTCAAAATCATGGATTTAGGTCCTGGCAGTTTGTCAATATGGACATATACATGAGTTCTATGCCATGGTGCAGATAGTTTGGTTTCTGAGATATTAAGAGCATCAATGCTCCAGACATTGAAGCTGAGGATGGTCTGGGCAGTTTTGGCTTTCCATTCTAAGTTGGAGTGCATTAGATTGGAATATCGAGGCCGAGCAAACCTGACTCTGTGACTGATCTCATTTGCCAGAGCTTGGGAGATCTGTGGTTTGGGTAGGAGCTGCAAGATTCTAGTACCAAGAACGGTATTAATTTGGGTAACACGACTGTGGATTGTGGGGAGATCTAATTCTTTCCTCATGACCAGAACTTTGGCAGTCATTGGGCAACCGAGTATAATTCTCATAGCCTTGTTCTGCAGAACTTCAAGGGGTTTGAGGGCATTTGGAGGTAACAGACTAAGAACCGGACTCGCATAGTCAATCACGGACCGAACCAAGGTAATATACATCAACCTCAGGACTCTGAGGGAGGCACCAACGTATCTGTTACATATAAATTGTAATGGTCTTAAACGTTCCAAGCAACGTTCTTTGATATCGTGAATAATTTCCTGGGTGAAACGAGAATTGCGTGACATGAGGTGTGGAGCAATCACCAGAACACCAAGATACCTGTAGGAGTCTGTCCTTGCAATAACTTGTCCACCTAAGCTTGGTATATAGGGCAGCTGACGAGGTCTGGATATATGTTTGGTTTTGATAGGGTTGATTATGAGGCCAAGAGAAGCACACTTTTTGCTGAATCTCCTGAGTAAATATTCCCCCCTATCAAAGACCGATGAGGATATCATCCGCATATATATGATATGACATTGCATAGGTCTCCTAACTCAATGTTCAGTTTGCATAGAGTATAAATGCATAAGTATGTTAAATAATGTAGGGGACAATACCCCCCCCCCCCCCTTGTGGGGTACCTAACTCTAGTTTACCGAAAGCA